>JAGDQP010008012.1:3883-62236 GCA_022664845.1 Lepisma saccharinum | reverse complement strand
TTTTTTTTTTTTCATCCAAGAAAAAGGCAAATGCCCTGTGGCATTCCGGAGTACATTTTTCTGTGCCTAGCCGGGTAGGGGGTGAGAAGCAAGGGTTGTGAGTAACAAAAAATGTATAATTATTTTCTGAATAAATCAATACAATGCAGGAGGAAGGCAACAGCGAAAGTCTCATTCAAAAATACGTGTCTCAACTTGTTTTCTAGTTTCATTCAAGAGGGAGTGTCTCAAATAGCCACCTGACAATCCACGGAGTACATTTGTCGGGTAACAGTCGGAGTCTCATGCAACAAACACGTGTTTAATTAATACGTAATTAAATCATGGAGTAGCAGGCTAGGTGTATCCTACTGTGTACATTCTATACTCTGTTTAAAGAAACATTATTTTTCACTTTCTGATCGCATATTTCGTAAAATTCTGAAACGTGGAGAGTTTGTTATATTCATTCTAAATCAGAAGAATTTTTCACTCATTTTTCGATGAGAAAGTGATTGTATCGAAAATTATTGAGTCTCAATCGAAAGGAGTTGTTTTCAACTAATCTTTCTCGCTTTGGATAAAAAATGTGATCTTTCCAGATGGTATTCCGATGAATTACGGATGTAACTTATTCTTCAAACTTAAAAGTGCTATTTCTTATCTTTTTAGAGTGATTCACAATGTATCATGGGTACTAGTCAAGTTTATGTTCCGACATTTGTTACCGCGAACGACGAAGGATTACTATGAAGTTAAATCTTGTTAAAAATGATAACAGAAGATCTTATAACTGTTCTCAATGACAAACATACCAAAGGATGGCAGTAAACGTTGTTCTCAAGTACCTGACGTTCAATATGTTTTAGAATAATTAATTTTAACGTTTTGCTAAAAACTTTGTAATGTGTAGACGAACTGTTCTGTCTCTTTTGCAAATAACAACAACAGAGTTTATTTTCTCTCTACATATTCTTTCAATCAAGTGATCCTGGGTTGGATACCCGTTGGGAACACAAGTGGTTCGTAACTTACGTTAAACAGTAGGGCCTGCTTTAGGACGTCATGTTCATTCAATGGAAACCAATGTCATATCGCCATCAGTTCATATTGCCTAGGATCTTCGGGTCGGTACCTGTCTCCGGGCAGAATACCCGTCATCATCACATATCCTGGAAGGAAAAAGTTATTACACTTACTTAAATAAATGGCATTATCGAAATATTCATTTTAACGTTATTTGAGAAAACTTTTTTTTTTCATGAATAATCTTGTGTATTGTAAATGTAATTAACAAAAAAAATGACAGCCGCCGTGACCGGGATTCGAACCCGGATCTCCCCCAGGAGCGTATCCTGTGGACTAACTAGGCTAGCACAGCCTAAGCTTGTGAACAAATATTTTTATCTGCACAAGTAATATCCGTACATTCTTTCTACTTATTACTTTCGCTAGTAGTAGTCTAAGCTGGGAATCCAGAATACGCCACTGGATCCCCCAGTTGCTTTGCCGGCTAGGTACACCACCACAGCTCTGCCAAAAAGTCTCCGCTTGTAGTGGAGGGCCTAGGCTTGGTAACCAGCAATGAGGAGCTGTAGAAGTGACGAGGCGAGATGAACATTCTATATACAGAGAGAATTGGTCGTGTGGTGGTGTAATGGATACTGGATAGCATACAACTGGAAGATCAAGGTTTGGGTGTCAATTATTCGATGTTAATTTCAACAATTTTTAACGTGTTTTAAATTCATTAGTTGATTATTTGCACTGTAAATCAATGTTGAACTTATATTCCCAAGTCCCACATGGCGTCAAAGAATTAAACACTACATATTTCAATGCATCAAACAATAAAGGTAAAGCTTAGGGGTATCATCTCCCCTGTACGATACGCACGCGCCTTGAACGGGGAGATAGTGCCCCACATATTCTCGTCCTACGGTAATTAGTGAGGTGGGGTGGTTAGTCCCACGCTCGACTGCCTTTACCTTCCCAATGTGCCAGGAATACCAAGGACACTCTGGTACTCAATTTGATAGGAGACTGAGTGCACCTCATAGCGCCAGGCATGTGAACACTGCGAGAAAAGTCTGCAGCGTCCTGGCTGGGATTTGAACCCGGACCGCCCGATTCGTAGTCAGACTCGCTACCGCCTGAGCCACGGCGACTCTTATGCATCAAACAATACACTTTATAATTATGTATAATTAAGTTTGACACCTTTAATGCTCAATCTTCAGTCTAGATTTGAGATTATTGAAATATTCTGCTGTTCATTTTTTTCTAATGTTCTTCAAATTCCTCTTTCTTCGTTCTTCCGATATTTTTATATCTTTGTTCTTTCTTCGGATATCCGTATCTTCGTCATTTTTAAAAAAAGGCATGCATGAGAATGTTAGCTAGGGCCGAAGCATGTCTTCTGAGAGAGGACTTCCCTCGGCGAGCACTCCCAGGGAAGGAGGTGGGGAAAATAGTGAGTAAGGTTTATCACGGTTCTTCGTGTATTTGTTTTACTTATTCCGATATCTATTCGTTTGATTAATTCTGATAGTCTGAGGTTCTGTAAAGTATAGATAATAAGAATTCTGGTTGTGTGTGAGGTCTCGAGTTCAAGTCCTGCGGGATCCATTGAATGGAGCAGTTCGGAGGACACTTAATCAAAAACTGTAGGTTACATCCTTAGAAGCTCGTTTAGACCGTTTATAACAAGTAGAACAGTCAGTACCTTACTCAGCTCGTAAATGAGAGGATCCCGGTTCGATTTTCAGTACCGGCCATCCTGACGGAACTTTCCCCTGGTTTCTCTCGGTCACACCAGGCAATCCCTGGGCTAATACCTTGAATAAGAATAGAATCGAGTCCTTTCAAATCCTTCTCCCTTTTTGTTGTTATTGTTATTAAATATATTCAGTATAAAATGGCCGAAATAGGGCTGTATTTGGACGATGCTGTATTAGGCTATTTGGGGGCCTTGGGATACTGACTTCTACCCTGGACCTTGTTGGCTCCGGTCGGAAGGGTAATTTATTTACCTTTGGCGGGGCCCCTAAAGCATTAGTGGGGGGGAGGGGGAGGGGCTTCCGCCCACTTAATCAGATTGTATCTGGGGATTAATAAATAAGTAAATGGTTTAAACCAATAAGAATTCTGGAAATGATCCCCCCGTAATATTGGTAATCGTCAGGACCTTTGTTCAAATCCCGACGAGGTAGGAAAACTAAGTATCATGGTGGCGTTTCACCGCTCCAGCAGCACGTAAATAACTTTTTTTTTTGTTGGCATTTGATATTTAACTGAACAAACTTTTTTTTTTTACCAGGCAACATTATCTTTTTGTGGTAATACGTTGGCAACACTTCCGTGAAAGCCGTTGTGATGCTTTTTTTTTTCTTTGTGAGGTAGGCGGAAAAGGGGATGGATGGTGCTTGCAATGTAATCAATGTGCGTTGCGTACAAGAGCCGTACTCCACTGAGTCCCTCCCTCAGTCTGATCACACACACAAAACATAACACCTACTCTCCCACCAGAACAGCCGTTCGCGTAGGATAGAAACGATAGTGCAAAGTGAATATTTTCGTGTGAATATCACCAGGGAAACAAAGATGATAGTGTGGAGAAGCGGGTAAATGGTTTATGTCAAAACTGGGAGCACAGCACACACCGGGCCGGAAGCAGGCAACATGACGTAGGAAAAAGCGCGCGACGACGACGACGGCGCTAAAAGAATAGAGGACCCGTTCGTTGCTCAGGCTTTTCGGGGGGGATCAGAATCGATTCTCTGTGTAGGGTATACGGGCAGTGAGAGTGAGTGTACGCTAGGATTTGGTGAAACCAGAGCCTGGCTTAAGAACATTTTTTTTTTAGTTAATCAGATTCATTTTGTGAAGGTTAACCCAAATTAGTTGCCATGTACTTCGAAACCAAGGCTTTTATATTGCATGTATCGCGGCGCTGTTGTATAATAATGTGAGGTTATTTTCAATTTGTTCACGGCGTGTGAAGGTGGAATAAGTGTTCGCAGAACTGTGCAGTTGTTTTGTTATGCATTGTGCGACAATTAAAAAGAGATGTGTTGAAACAAAGGACTGAAGAAGGAAAGAAAAGCAGCTATGATTTATAGTAACCGGTGTGTGAGTGGAAATGGACTACTGTGTGTGTATCTTAGGTGTGTGTGAATACGTAAAAAAAAAAAAAGAGAAATAGAGGAGGGGCAAACAGGCCACCACCCCTCGTTGCTACCGCCCCGACATCTCCCTAACCAACAAAACCAGGTTTTAAAACACCAGTCAGCTGTTTCAGTGTAGAAGCAAGAAAAACGATCACTTCCTGTCTTGTGTTCTATAGTGAGGTGACCGGAACTGCGATGTTTTGTTTCTTATGTATGTTCTAAACAAGTACGCGCATGTGTGTTTTGTGTTGTGAATATGCCAAATGTCTTAGGACCAGTATCTAAATCATATTACATAGTGACGTGTTGTGTAGTCAACAAACGAAGGTCTTAATCGCGTACTAGATCTATTTACCTATGTGCTACTAGGTTTATTTTTAAATCTCCCTTTCGAATCCTGTACCCTCGGCAGTAGCCATTTTTTAAAAATACCCTATCTTATGGTGTTTCGCCGCACACCACCTCCTGATCAGGGGAACACCGCCAAGATTTTTGCCAACTGGTATTCACGAATAGCAGCCAATGTTAAAAGAAAACATGGACTCCTGTCACCTCGAGCTTTGCTTAAGAAAGCATTGGTATGTATTAATTAATTTGTTTTTGTTTTATATAAGGACTTTTTTGAGTGCAATAAATGTATACACAGTGTGGGTTACTTATGTTCTAACAGGCGTTATAGAAGCTAGCGTGATAGTGACACTTTGAAATATGAAGTGCAAGGTTGGATTATTACTTGAAGGGGAACAAGTTTGCGTGCAAAACGGTTGTTTAAAAAGAAGAAAAAAAAGTTTTCGTTTCGTGTCTTAACGAGTTCGTGTTCTTTTAATATTTCTGGTCCGACACGATTTTGGAACAGAAACTTAATTCTTGTAGCAAAGAAAGAGAGTTTACCAAGAGACTCAGAAAAAAAGTTTGCACGATGTTATTGCGATTAAAAGAATCTTCTTTCCACTTTAAAATCTACACTACAGAAAAGTGGACTCCTTTCAGATCTTGCATCTTTTGCACGCCTCGAGGGGTTAAATTTTGATCACTACTTGTACAGTCAGCTTCAAAAAGTGTGTACCTAGTCGTAGAATTTCTTCTCCAAATAACTTTGAGATGCGTAGACCGACCGATTAGAGCACAGAAAATCAGATTCTCTTTAAGTTACAGAAAACCTTACTCAAATCGGTGTATCCATTCCAAAGTTATTCGGAGAAAAGAAAATACCACTGAGTACATACTTTTGGCCCTGACTGTACATTATTTAAGTACTGGACAGTATTTGTATACTTTCTGTATATTTTTACACGGGAGAGAAAGTAAAAAAAAAAAGTGGTTCTTGGAACATCTTTTGGCGTACAAACATTTAATATTAGAAAACTGTGTATGTGTGAAACATTTGCAAGATACGATGTAAGCATAAAAACAAGAGATCGTCAATGGTCACATGACTCATGGAAGTAAAAATATCAGAGAAATATAAAGTAATGTAAAATAAAAGTTACGTTTGCGGCGAAATTGTGAACTAAAATTGAAGAAATATGCACTTCGTTGTGCTATGTAGCTAACCAAAATATATTTTCCCACTTTGCTGCTTGGAGCAAAATTTCCAGTTGTTCTTTATGTTTTTAATGTTTTCATTTTTTACTCATAAGAATGATCACTTACGTATTGTTTAGTGCTCGTATTTAATGGCCGATTATAGCGTCCGCAGGCATGATTATATTGCCCGTGCATGTTTTTTTTTTTCGAAGTTGTATAAGTGGCATAGTTTATGCAATCCGACCACTTTAGAGAGAGGTGGGTTGCAGACATGCAGGGGCAATATAGTAGTAATCATGATATTTTCGTTTGGTAAAACCGAAATAATAAGTGAAGTGATTAGAAACGATTAAATGTTTATACTTGGGACTAGTATGCTTTCCATCAGGAGTAAATACTTGTGCTTTAAAAGTGAATTGAATACTTCTGTGGTAAGTAAATGCTCGGAACTTAAATGCAGTTAGTTAAATAAGACTGAATACAAATAGCTTGAAAGTAAACTCTCAATTGACACAAAAAAAAATACTTAAGTAAAATCAAACTTTTGTTCACCTGATGGCCGAGAGAATCCTTTACTCGCGAGTAAACACTTTCGAGTATTTTTTTTTATTCACATCACCCAATAATTAAATTAATGAACTTTTGATGAACATAAGGTTCGTTTAGATCAAATGTGAAAGAATGTGTGGAACTTTTTTTTAAAAAAAGGTCATCTGCTACGACGCCAATTTCTTCATTCTTGGAAGGAGCTGTCATGATGTAGCAGCCAGGGGCGGATCTAGGATTTTCGTGAGAGGGCGCATAAGGTCTGAAGAATTGAATTGTACGGGAAACACGTTTCTGAATTCAGTTTTGCCGTAAATGTATTCTTGTGAGAGAAATTCATTTGGTTTACATTTTTTTCATAATTTTAAAACAAAATGGTGTTTTCAGGCTATTACATCAGTACCCTATACTAATGCAACACACCATTATCTCTCTCAATAATACATTTATGGTAAAACTGACTTCAGAAACGTGTTTCCCGTAAAATAATAGCCCAGAATGACATATTACACGACCCTATCTCCATTTAAGAAAACCATTCGAGATTCAATATGGCGGACTTCAAGATGGCGGCCATGAAGAACATACTCTTCTACCCAGTACCCATTTGCTTTCCATTTCTTTCAGTATTTTACAAATATAAGGGTATTTCTACACTTTTTCTTTACTCTTCAGAAACCAGAATATATCTTCAATATCTCCCAAAGTAATTGCGCTCGAGTTGCCAAAATTTGCACATACCCATATTTTGACATTCTATCCATATTAACTTTATTCTTCCCCATCAGTATGTTTGCTTGTCAGACACACTTCCAACATTTTTAGTAATCTACTTTCCAAAATCAAAGTTATTACATTCATTTTCAACACTTTAGCATTTGTAACACTTTTTTTGGATTATATATTTTTTGTAGGTTCCTGTTATTGTGCATGTTTGCGAATACGTGGTTTTTTTTACAGTGAAATAAATTATAACTTCCTCTACATTTTAAATTTTGCAGACAGCTGACATTTATTTTCCATACCCGGACGAACATTATGAACATTTGCTGGATACTCTATACATGATCATGACACTCATCCATGTGCAAATATGTATTACGCATGCAATGATGACAGTAAACTCCAAATTACCTTTATTTTTTTTTCACTTGCAGTATCAATTACAAATTAAAGAGAGAACTCCAAACTGCTACAAAAGTAGTCCACTGAAGTATACACAGTACGCACACATAAATAGTGTTTAATTTTGTTACAAATGTCGCGTGAAAAATAAGTAGTGGTGCATGATAAACAGATATATAAAAGAATTAAAAGGATTGCAGAAAGAGACACATGTTACATGATACCACATTTTACATTTAACGCATTGCAGACATTGTTTAGCAGATCCATGTAGGTCATAGTATAAATCATGTTGTAGAATATTGAATAAACGCAACAGCAATCGTCTGAAGGGACTTCAACCTTTTATGCCATAAGGTGACAGAATTTGGCCTTGTATCTAGAGCTGACCATAATCACCATTTAATTAACCAGAGGTGTGTATATTTCTGTTTGACTAATAGCCTTGGTCACCATAAGGTGTACCAATAGGCAACCTCAGCATGCAGATAATTAATAACCTTTGAAGTTCACAGCACAGGCCTCTTCATTTGATGGGAAGTAGGTAGATACTAATTTCTATGTTAAATCTAAATGCGCAGTTTAATTTACGTGTATCTCCAAGTTTGACTTCTCGTGCTTTCCTGTCTTCTTGTTTCTCCTCATTTCTTCTCTTATACACATACCTATTCGCGGTAAATGTCTTTGCTAAGATAGAAAAGGTAGCGTCCACACCCGCGACAAAGACTGTAGTTGCATGCAAGCATGCAGAGGTCGCTAGTAGAAGTTGTAGAGCGATCACACCTCAGCGAGACTATCCGGGGGCTCTTCCCAAATTTTCTGTTTGTTTCTCCAAGTTTGGTTTTAAAGTCATTAGAATTTTAACTTCTATTTATCCAAGTGAATAATACAGTACGTAGGGCGTTATCACACTATTGAGATTTGCTGATCAGCTTGCTCGGCGAGCCTGCCCTTGAGAAAGCTTGACGAATTTTTGCCACTACACTGGCGAGGTTACTGATCAGCTTGCTCGACGATCATGTTGATCAGCAAGCTCCACAGTGTAATAGCGCCTACGCTCTTTTTGGATACAGCCCTTCGCGAAATGCGATTAAAGGTAGATTCTTCGCCCGAGAGGCGCCTTCCCTCAGTTGACTCCAGAGAACATGATCATCATATTCTCCCTTTTCAGTCCACTGCTGGATGAAGGTCTTCCCAATTTCCCCCATAAATCTGCGTCAGTTGGTGTCCTCATTCAACGATGTCGTGAAAAAGTCTGATTTTATCCGTCCATCTTGCGTTTGGGCATCTAGGCCTTTTCTTTTCTCTGGGAATCGAATGTAGAACATTTGTCGTCTATCTTTCACCTGTTTAGCTATGTGAGTGGCCCATCTCCACTTCATCATTTTGATCATATCTTCCACCTTTGTTTGAGATTGAATCCATTCCTATCCGAGCAAAAACACCAGAGGTGCAAAAAGTTCAGCCAAGTTTGTCAGCCGTAAAAAGTGGTGAAATGCAGGCTGGATGAGCCAAGTTCTTTGGCGACAACATGTAAGAGGAACACTGGAACTTGGCGCGAGGTGGCGTGGTTGATAATCTTCAAGCCATAAGGCTAGTGGTGACCCTAAAATCCACCACCACCAAGCCTAAGGCTCGAACACGATGAACATTGCCACCTCACGCCAAGTTAAAATGTTCCTCTTACATGTTGTTGCCAAACAACTTGGCTCATCCATCTTCCATTTCACCAGTTTTTAAGGATGACGAACTTTGCTGAACTGTTTGCACCTCTGGTGTTTTTGTTCGGATTTCACAGCTTTATGTACGTGTATAATATATACGTTCTATCAGACCCCCGTGGTGGGCTGCGCCCTCCAACTTAGGGAGTAACCAAACTCTCCGGGAGACTGCGTCCCCATGGTGCAGATCTGCTTCCATATCCGCCGAGGGGCTGCTTCCCCATTTGCCCTATTTATTGTAACCTACTCGTGATAGTACAACTTCATACCAAATTTCATTTTTGGGGGCGGCCATTTTGAATCCAAGATGGCGACTTTTTCAAAATGTAATATTTTCCTAAACTACTCTTGATAACACACCCTTATACCGAATTTCGTATCTAGCTTAGACGGTGTGGAAAATGGATTTTGGGGTCCGCCATTTTGGATCCAAGATGGTGTCTTTGGAGACATTTTGTAACATTTTCGTAACCTACTAGTAGTGATGAACCGTCATACCAAATTTCGTTTTTCTAGCTCCATCTGTTTAGGCTTTGTATTGTGAAAAATTTTACGTTTGGCGACCATTTTCAATCCCAAGATGGCGACCTTTTCAAAATGTCGGGAATTTTCCCTTTAGGTACATATCATCCTCCACCTTCATGCGAAATTTCATTGTTCTAGCTTATTGCGAACGCACTAAACAATATGACGAGTCAGTGAGTTAGTGAGTGCGTGAATCAGTTCGCCTAAAATACGCAGATTTTAGGGGTCCACAACTCGAATATGAATACCTGCACATATTTGCCATATTTTCTTAACTTCGAAAGCTCGTATTCCTATCTTTAACATCTTTTTCTCTGACGGGGCCTCGAATTCGCCGATTTCGCCACAAACTCTTGTTCCTGTATAACATTCTTCTGGCAGTGCTGACGTTTTGTGACGCAGAACTTGGCTCCATGCACTGCCGTTCATGTTGATTTATTTCTAGCATGCAGCCCTTCATTACTCTTTGTGTAACTCACCTTTGAGCAATTTGCACGTTGAGTGTCCGCGTTTCATATCATCGCAGGCAAGGTGCATTGATAACTGGGTAGGTATTTTTAGTATTGAGAAATGAATAGATCGAACCATCTCTAATAATAGTGCATTCTGTGTATCTTTCTGACGCTGATAATTTAGTAATTATCTTATCTCTTGTTTGGTTTAGGGCTCATTTTTAAGCCCGTTTGCTTTGCTTGCGATTAGGTTGAGTGTCCGATGGAAACACGTGGTGTTTCGTGGTGTAGTTTTATTACGTGTTTCAATTGACTATTCACCTAAATCGCAAGCAGCGGAAGCAGGATTGAAAATGAACTCTTAGTTTTAAACTGTACGACGGAAGAGAAAAGCGGGGAAGCGACAGAGTCAGGGCCGATTTTCATGAAAGCTTGCGTTGCTTACTTTGCTTGCGATTTGGGTGAGTAGCCAACACGTATTTCAATTAACTATACACCCAAATCGCAAGCAACACAAACTTTCATGAAAATCAGCCCTTAGAGTTTTAAAAAAAAGTCTAAACAGGTCGTACTCGGTACAGTATTATTTCCAAACTTCTCGCATTCACTGCAATCCCAGCTAGCATTATTAAGACTGATTTTGATAAAAAAAATTGCGTTGGTTGCTTTGTTTGCGATTTGGGTGAGTGGGCAATTGAAACATGTGTTTTATTGTAAGGTAAGAGTAAGACGTGTTTTAATTGACTATTCACCCAAATCGCAAGCAAAGAAAGCAACGCAAGCTTTCATGAAAATCAGCTCTTACGAGTTCGAAAACACTGGAAAGTCTATGGCCAGTTGGTGTAGTGATTCGCGTGTCGGGTTGCTACGCAAGGGTCACGGGTTTGATTCCCCGATTATTTTTTTTTTTAATAAAATGCTTTAACTTTTGAAAATAATAACTTTATCTTTTTCCTTTGTACTTATAAAAATTGCTTTGCGTTTGATTTCTTTTGCAGTTTTCTATTTTACATGTTACATTAGGTTAGAAAGGTCAGGTTAGATTATTTTTATATACTTACTTACTCTATGGCTTATGGAACTCGCAAGTTCATCGCCGCAGTAACAAACGTTCGCCATTGGATTCTATCCTGGGCAGTATCAAGCCAGTTTTCATCACGAACACCTACTTCTCGAAGATCTCTTCTAATATTGTCCTCCCAACGACGTCTCGGTCTTCCCAATGGCCTCTTTCCATCGGGCCTTCCAACCAGGATTGAATATAATCTTCGTTTTTCCCCCATCCGAGCTACATGCCCTGCCCACCTTAGTCGTCTCGATTTCATTATTTTTACAACATCTGGTGAATCGTACAGTCCGTGGAGTTCTTCATTATGCAGTCTCCTCCACTCTCCAGTCATCTCGTCCCGTTTCGGCCCATATATCTTTCTCAAAACCTTATTTTCAAATACACGTAATTTATGTTCATCTGCTAGGGTCGTACTCCAACTTTCGCAACCGTAGAGAATTACCGGCAGAATAACCGTTCTGTATATTTTTAATTTCAATTTCCTTGATATTAATCGCGATGCTAGAAGTTTTTGGACTGAGTAGAAACATCCACGCATTTTGAAATTTTATACAATTCACTGACATATGTAGGTTAGAAAAATCAGGTTAGATATTTTATTTTCATTAATCACTTGCTCTCAGTTGGGAATATTACTGCCCCGAGAATGCCGTATCTGAACTATAATTGTTTTGCATTTCCGGTTCTGAAACAAGGTTTCCAGCGCTCATGTGATTGCTTGAATTGTTCGTTATGCAAATGAAGAGTTGGTCTCATTTTGTTTAGCTGCTGGTAAAAAATGCATCTAATTTTCTTTGATATTAGATTGTATTTTGTAGCCATTTTTATGAGAGGGAAAGTACGCTGGGATAGTTGCCAACAACCGTAGCCATTTTATATGTATGTATTTATTTATTCATTCCACTTAATGTGAACGCCACACAATTCACTTGAAACTGTTTATGCGTTGTCACATGGCTCATGTGTTACTTGGTTTCGTCAGTAATGTGTGAAACGTTTTCATGTCCTTAAAAAGAAATATTCTGTGGATCGTCATTGACCCAGTACAGTGAGTAACACGATACAAAAAAGGGAAATTAATGCAGATGATATACACGCTTTTCATTACATGAGTCTCCTTGCACAAGGTCATAATAATACGAATTTGCAAGGAACGTGATCACTGATCAGTAAACCATAAAAAAAAGACTAAATAGCAGGCAAACAACCATACCTGTTACCGAGAACAAAACGAATATTATATTAAATATGCTTACAAAGAGATCATATCAAGACGTGCCCTGAGATGTTAGTAGGAGAATCTGTCCTATAGAGAGGTAGATCTAATATACGAAGAATTCGCTACCCATATTAATTACAAGATACCAAGATAGGGGCTGGAATATTCGTCGAAGTGTACAAAAAGTGTATTTTTGATGATTCAGTCAAGAGAAGTCACTTCTGTTTCACTTTCGTCCTAGAATGAAACACCGCCGAGTTGTAGCGGCACCTCCCACACCGCAGAACTCCTCGCAAGGGAAGTTTTTTTGGGAAGGTCTCGAGCCTCCGAATTTCATTTTTTTCCCCCTGTAAAATCCTTATAATTTTCCTGGTCTTTTCGGTCAAGACCAGGTTAGCAGATCGGTCTGGTAAAGACCGGGTCGTTCTGGTCAAATTTCGGACCAGCTCCCCGGTTCAGACCATCACCGAATCACCAAAAGTGGCACGGTTTCAGCTCTGGTAAGGATTGAAATCAGTAAACTTATTTGGCCAGCGGCTAGATTTAAAACAGTCGGATAGATCAGGGGCTTTTTCAAACTTTTAGACTGGCGTACTACTAAACCGAAATTTATACTTTCGCCGTAGCACCAGGTAATACTATTACGGAATTTGCCATACTAATATTTAAAATTCCATTATTATATTGCCAGTAATGATTATACCGATGAGGCAAAATATTTAATAACCTGCCTGTCTTGTAATCAGGAAGTTCTAGGATATATCAATAGTGCTTACCATCCTGAATGAGTGTTTCTGATTTTTCTCGGGCACGCCAGGCAAATGCTTGAATGGTGCTGCGAATAATATAATGAAACAGAAATTAAATCTCGCCTTATAAATTTCTTATAAACGTCTTATTATTATACTTCTTACAAGCTATATGGCATACCACGCAATAACCTTCCGCTTACTACAGTTTAAAAATCCCTGGTATAGATCAAAGACTGTAAATCCAAATCCGTTTCTTTTCTCCTGCTTAGATTGGGGCGTCAGTGTTCATTGCAGACAGACGGACAAAATGTTATTAAAATGATTGGGGACTGCAGGACTCGCGACCTTCCCTGTCTGATGTGAAAACTCAACTTTCACGGCAACGTAGGAATAACACAGACGATGCCAATCCGACCTTCGAAGTTCAAATCCTTGATTGTATGTTTTTTAGACTTCAGTAGCAAGTGGTATGAAGCCTTCTAGAACCGTTCTGTCCGTCTGTCGACAACTTTCAACTCAGGAACTACAAGTGCTACGTAAGATCTTAGCGAGGCGAGTTTAAACCCATGTAGACCACATCCATCGCAGAGGTAGGCCCGCGGAGATAAGGGGACGAAATTTAAAAATTAAGGAACTACTAGGGCTAGGAAGGTGATTGAGGTGTCGTTGGAAAGTTTTTGACAAAGCGAGTTCAAACCCGTAAAAATCCAGATCACGGGGGCGAGTCCCGAAATAGTGGGGCATTTTCAACTTAGGGACTAGTAGGGCTTTGAAGGTGTTTGATGTGTCGTTGGGAAGGTCTCGCAGCTTTTTTTTTCAAGGAAACATTGATCATCCAAATAAGATGCTCGCTGGTTAAGCCTGGCGGTAGCATATATGCACATTCCTCTGACTGGGAAGATTAGTAGTTTCAAAAAGTTAAGGGTACCTACATTTCTTTTTGTGTGTTTCTGGTGTTTTATTATTATGGAGTAGCACAGCCTTATGTATTACAAATACTACAGAAATGGACTCAGCTATTTCCGTAGTAAGCATAACACTAGTGTTGCCCACGAGACGAGATTTAGGCTGTCTCGTCTCGAAAATGTCTTATCCAGAAAGTGTCTCATCTTGAAATCATGTATAATATATATTATGAAAGTGCTATCTCGTTTCGTTTTCAATAAATATTTGTCTGTCTCGTCTCGTCTCGTCTCGTCTCGTGGACAGCACTACATAGCACGGATGTTATTATTATGTTTATACGGCAAGGGTAAATTGAACCCATTAAATGTATATTTCTGTGGACATGCTCTACACGGATAGTTTTTTAGGAGAAACTTCAGAAAAGACAGACAGATGGAAAGAGAAATGCGAAAGTGTCAGAAGTGAGATGTTATGAAATCTCAGAGTTAGTGGATTCTCTTGTTGTTCTGGATTATTTCTTTCAGTGTGCGAGGTCAAGGATTCCCATTTTAGATTTCTTTCTTTCATACAGTGTCACACTCAGTCGTACTGAGGTGCTCCTGTTAAAAAAAAAAAAATTGTGATTTTATTTTTAAATATAAATAATTGTAATGTATATTGTTTAGAGTAAATTAGGGGTAAGAACTGGCCAGTTCGAAATTTAATATTTTGTATATAATTATGTTGTTTTATGTTATTGTAATATGTATTTGTATGCAATTTCTATGTATAATCCATTTAGTTATCTTTTCTTTCCTTAGATTTTAGCGGGGATATAATTTCGTTTCTTCAGAGTGTGCTCCTGTTCTCTTTCTATACGAAACTAGTCTACAAGTAGCTGTCGGCCAATGGAATCGTTGGGTTTCAAACTCTCTTTTCTTTTCGCGACAGCGTCGGTCTTTGTCTGGTGGGGGGAGTTGGTCCTATATAACCAGAGATGTACTGGCTTGCGCGCTCCAGTATCTGACACACAGCTTAGCAGCGGCTCCGCGATGCAGAGAGGAAGGGGTGAGAAAAGACCTCTACGGGGGCAAGCTTAATACTTTTATAAGTAAGAGAGTGGCTACACAATTTCAATTTTTTAGTTTTCCTTAAATTAATAATGTTAGTTCTCTGTTGTAAATTTAACAGCTTCACTGACTTCGGAACTAAGCTTGAAGCAGTTCTGAAGTAATGCATTCCAATTACGTTTCCGAAAATCCAGACTCCTTGAAGAGATAAGTGCAGAACCACTTCTGGTAACAATTTCGTTTGTAAGGGAATCCGACAAGTCCAGGCTCTTTACGAGTTAAACGGATTGGCTCCGTATCTGGCAACTATATAAATAAATAGCTTTTATCAGCGCAGTTTCGAAGCTGCCCAGCGATGATATTAGCTTTGATCGATATATATGACGGATAAAGTTCGTTGGTATAAGAGTAATTGATCTACCGGTGGTAATTTAATTTCCCTCATTAATTCGAGCACAACTCTTCGTTTTATTTTTAATTAGAGAAGTCTATAATTATGACGAATGTGAGAGAGAGAGCGATTGGAAAGTGTGATTGAATGTGTACATGAACTCAATTTAAGGAAACGCAGCTCAGATTTTAGTGGCCGATCTCTGAACAAGAGCATGATTGAAGAGGAGACGTCACTCGGCGAGTATTTCTCCCCTTATAATTTATTGTCCCGTTGCTTCCTAACATTAGTATACTAGATAAGGAAGTAGCGATTTGTTTTTAGTCTCTTGTTTTCCCCTGAATCATTATTTTTGAGAAGACGGTGTTCAGTAGAGTCAAGGTTATTTGTTAAGTGTTTCGGAAAGCCTTTACGGCTATGCTTTACGCATTACTTGCAACTTTTTGAGTGCACTCGTTTATATTATGATAGGCCAGGTCACAAGCCTGTGAATCGGCTTGGAGTGATCTGTTTTGATTTAGTCCTACAAATACGTATCAGACCTTTACGGCTGAGAAAAAGATTGGCACCCAACAGTGGACTCGAACAAAGTACCTTTGTTTTTTTTTAGAATTAATTCCTTTGTTATCAAGGGTGGCGCTCGGGCATTTATGGTTTGTTTCTTTTTTGTTTGTTGGCCAAAACTCGATTGTAACATTGTGACAACAGACAGACCCTACTGTCGGTTTCCGAATAACAGCTCTGGATTTTGAAGCATTTTCACTAAGCTCAAGTGGTTGCCATATTCGAATTGTTTATAGTTTTTCGTGTTGTTGAAGATACAGTTTATTACGAAAGAATCAGTTCAATTTCAGCTATAAATGTTAGTTTTTTAGCATACAAAAGACAAAAAATACTACACTGACATTGGTATTTTTTTGTCTTTTATATGCTAAGAAACTATATTTTTTATTAAAAAGTGCTGGAATGTCGAATTTTTGCTTCCGATTTTGTCATCCTACACGTAGGCGGTTCTGTGCAACGTAATGATTTTCCATTTCATAACGAGGGATGCTTTAGCGTCTATTACCGATCCAGGGTTTGGTCTATACTGTTGCAGCTTATGGGCAACAGCTGCAGGTTTAATTATCGTACTTACCCCCCTGAAACACAAAAAATTCCTTTACTGTTATTTTACTTTAATGATCGGTAAAGGTTTTTATATTTAACGTTAGTACGAAAATTAATTTCCTAATTCCTCTCATCATTTACACACTTTTAATTATCTAATATAACGATAAGTACTTTTGAAAAACTTGACGGGGGGAAGAGGGAGTAAAAAGTAACAGCGACTGGAGCGTTGCCGCGTGGCTAGGTCTACCCGAAGTGAGAGAACGGCTGCAGTGAGCTCAGTTTTCGTTTTCCATTTAGCGGTCAAACCGGCATCGCTGTTGCCATAAAAGTAACAGTATACTCTTAAGTCTGGACGGATAATAGGGATTACAATGGTTTATAATGGATCTGTATAGCTCTAACCGATAGCGTGGGAAGAGCTTAACAATGACCAACAAGGGAGGGGGGGGGGGGATAATCGATTTTGCTCTGTTTAGCATGTGTATGTGTGCTGTAAAATACACACATAGTTGCAACTTTGGATAGCTTTAGTGTGTGAGAGTGAATTGTTATTAACGTCTAAAACTAGTTGGTGAGCTTCTAAGGAAGGGACCTACAGTTTTTGATAAAGTGTGTCACTGCGTTCAATGGAACCCGACGGAGTTTGAACCCGTGACCACGCGCACAGAAAGAGCGGCCACCCCGAGGCCCTTTACTGTCTATAAGTGATGTGAGATAGAAGAAATTGTGGATTACCTTCAGAATTTCAAATAATGACGAATAGTGATATTTTATTTAGTAGAACAGTGACTCTCAACCGTTATGGCGCAAAGTCTGCAGTAGATACTGTACTGATCTGATGCCAACATGCAGAGAGCTCTCCTACAACATGAGAGCTCTCCTGATGTAGCCAGCTTTCTCGAGAATGGGAATTAGAGGCTGTTCCTAGTAGACAGCTTTGAGGAGGTTCTGACTGTTATTACTTGCAACAATTCTACTGTTTGCCTGAGGTTTGTAAAAACGGACAAACATTGAGTAGAGCCGTAGTAGAGAAAGATACGAGTTGAACTTCGAACAGTGTGTGTTAATTACGCACATACTTTCACATATCCAGAAAGGCTAGAGTTCCCTTCCGGGACGGGCGTAAGCCATAGAGCTATGTGATCCACGTAGTAATAAATTTTAATTTGTTTAAATTCGATGCTAAATCAGAACCTACGATCGCATTTGCAGGGGATGAGGTGATTTTCTTTCTGTCTGGCAGAGCTGAAATGGGTCACCAGGTCAAGTTTTTGGACCGGCCTGCTCCGGTGATCCGATTTCGACTCGATGACATTGAGTACGAAACGGAGCTTTTAATTAATTCATTAATATTTCCTGACTACTATGAATCGGGAGGCACAGGTTCAAAACCCGACCAGGGCACTAGAGACCTTTCTGGCAGTGTTCCCATGCCTGGTGCTATGAGGTGCATTCAACCTCCTATCGGATTGAATACCTTGGTATTCCTGGGCACCTTGGGAGGTAAAGGCGATCGAGCGTGGGACTGACCACCGCACCTCAGTTCGTGCCATAAGTCGAGAATATGTGGAACGCGACCTACACTGAATATACAAGACCAAATTTTCTTTTGAAGAGATGGTGTTCTTGTTGGACCCCAATCAGAAAAACTGATCACGATTAAAAACAAAAACAAAAAACACTTGGTACTTGTGGAAGAAAAGAAACCATGGTACCCGTTGAGAAACTGAAGATGCTTGGGTTCCAGAATACTTGTTTCTACCTCATATCGGGATACGCGCTTCTTTCATATTATAAAACTTATGTAACGTAGGTGTTGAACAAGGAAGACAGTAATTGCATTGAAACATCCGAACCATGAAAGAGAAATACAAAGAAAAATGGAAAACAGTCGTCATGGAGGCTAATTACCGGTTTGTTCTGAAGGACAGCGCAACGCTGCACAAGCGAAGATAAAAACTACGCACGAAACAACCATATTTGGTCTTTGTTCCCACAATGTTCTAAGTGTGTAGTATCTGTTTTTCACGGTTTTGATTACTGTAATTCTCTTTTGAATGTTTGTTTTTACGATTTAAATCAAGCATCAATCTTACTTTATGGAACGAACTGACGAAATAATGCATTGCTTTAATGTCATCCCAATCAGAACAATAATAATAATAAACTTCTGAGTATATCGTAGACAACATGAATAGTCAAATTGAATCGCCGCAGCTCAGTTGGTAGAGCGTTGTCTTTAGCAGTCGGAAGGTCTTGGGAAAGATACCAGCGGCCGCTCATCCTGACAGGTTTCTTCAGGGGTTTTTCCTCAGTCATACCAGGTGAATGACGAGATGGCACCCTCTAACTGGACTCTGACCGGCTATCTTCCATTCTCCCCTCCACCCCCCTCGGCCTGATCCTTAGATGCCTAAAGGCCATAAATGAAAATTCAAATTCCACCACCCTATCCCGGCCTTAACCGAGATGCCTAAAGGCCATAAATCAACTCAACGAACAGTCAATTTTGTTCAAAACACGTCCGAGTTCTGTAGACCTCTGAGAGTGGTCTTGGCTAGGGTGAAGTGGGAAGTGCACCACCAATCAGCGATAGCTCGCACTTTCTCTACCTACCTCGCATTGGCTATTAAAAGTGTCTTCCCACCCATAATCACGCTACGACTCCTCCCTCGCGGTTACAGAACTCAGAACTAGACAATACATCATCATACCACAAAATCCCTATGTGCCAAATGTTTTAGGGCCAAATGTGAAATCAACAAACTCAAAATTCGTTAAAAAAAAAATTCAGAAACTGTTACATAGATCAGTAGTAATATATTAAACAATCACACAATTTTGAATTTATTTATGGCCTGTCGGCAGCTTGCCTTAGGTTGGAAAAGGGTACAGGAGAGGATATTAGAACGAATTTGGCGAGGACCTAGTTTGAAGGCACCATCCCAGCATTTGCCTTAAAAACGCGAAAAAAGAATTTAATCAAGATGGGTGGCCGTTGGGATCATTCCCAGGACCTTCTTTTGCTTCGCCAACGCTCTGCCAATGACGGGCACTAGTGTTACTATGAGACGAGAGAGAGAAATGGCTATAGAAAACGGGACGAGACGTCGTAATGTACAATATACATCTTTCCCAAACGAGACACTCTCTGCACAAGACATTTTCGAGACGAGACAGCGTAAATCTCGTCTCGTGGGCACCACTAAGGGGCACTCGTAATCACACAATTGCAAAATACCACACATGTTTGTTACAAAAAGTTGTGTCAATGATTAAATGTGACTATGACTGGTATTGAAATTTTTATTTAATCTTCAGTTATGAATTAATGATAATATCGTACCGCTCCCGTCCTCCCGAAGAGCGAAAGATTAAACTGGGATCAATTGGTATGTAGCAAGAAATGAAACAGAATGAATAGAGTTTCATAGACAGTGGTTTCGTCTCATGATTAATATTAAGTTGCTAGGCGCTTAACTTAACAGGCAGACCCGTCAGTGACGAAGTCACTAACTATGGCGTTAGCCCTTGAGTCCTTGGTAAAATGCTCATGAGAAGGTGAGAGTACGAACTGATGTTTTCACTGCAAGGTCCTCAGGTTTTCACTCCTCCTTACTACTGTTCCTTGGTACCTGGTGTTTCAAGTTGGTTCGTACTCCTCTTCTAGTGACGAAACACAGAGGGGAAGGTTTCACCGGGTCAGCAAACTGGTAGGAAAGGATGACCCGTAAAAATACCTTAGTTATGTTATTCCGACGAGACTGCCCGGAAAAGAAGTTAATCGCCGTAATCATTATTACATTACATGATTATATAACTTGTTATTCAGTTACACAAGGGGCTCCACAGTCTAGTGGTTAGAGCGTTAGACTCATGTCCGCGTTCCCGGCTGGAGTCCTACTTTTCGGCGTCTACCCAGCGTCGTGAGGCGAATTGGGAAGTCACGTGAATAAAGACGTGACGGCCACTCTCGGTCTGGTAAGCCCCTGATACGCCTATTCGTGTTTAGGCACGCTCAGACCACACAGCCGTTACTCAGGTGTTCCACCAAACACGGACAGATGGCGTTGGGTACGCCAGTGTTTTTTTATTCAGTTACACACGTTATGTACTACCTGTTTGTTGAAAGTGAATTCTTTTTTATGTGTAATATCATATGACGACACTAGTTACATAAATTCCACACGTTGAGGTAATTGCCCTTACATAATTGGCAATGCGATATTTCTGTTCGTCCTCCATAATGGATTGACTAGGCTACTCGGTTCGAGTAGCCCTGCGTCGGTATACAATATGAATGTTTGGAATACGTAAGCGGTAGGTATTTTGTCAGGATTTTCAGTTTGGGGAGACGGGTGTAAAGCTACAACTGGGGAATTGTAAGTAGAGTTTTGCAGGGTTTCTATATATTTTTAATGGTGTAGATCTCCCCAGCCATCGTGGTATGACCTTTCCATTGATTTACATGGGAATTGTTTTACTAGACTTATGTCTCTGAGGAGCATAATTTTTAACTTTTGTTTTCGCCTAGCGTTTCGTCATGTTTTCTTTGACTCATGCTGTTTTATAGAAATGCAATGTTTTACACACGAACAGTGTAATTTCCCGTTGACATATTGTAATTTATATGTTAAACTATTAATAATACATTATCAGAGTGAGAAATGTGAGAGTAAGAGGTACAACCAAAGTTGTAGAGAGATCTAAGAAGATACAAGAAAGAAGATGTAGTGTACATGTAATGAGGAGGACAAATGACTATGTAGTCAGAAGAGTGATGGCAATGGAAGTGGAGACCAAGGAGGAAATGGATGGATAGGGTTAAGAAGGATCTCGGGGAGGAAGGTTTGTCAGAGGAAGAAATTCAGGACAGGGCTTTGTGGAGAAGACTCATCAGAAACGTCGATCCCACGGAGGTGGGAAAAGACGGAGAGAAAGATGATGATCATGATTCTTATATTTGAAGAAACTTCACAAACCAAAACTCTACAAGAGCCAAAATGACCACCAAGACCAATTACGTTAAAGCAGAACTTGAATAGTCTGCTTCTGAGAGACACAAGGCGAGTAAGACGATTCCCATGTAAAACAATGGAAAGGCCATACCAAGATGCCGGGGTGATCTACACCGTTAACAGTAAAAAAAAAGTTAGAGGAGAGTACTCACGAATTTGGAGGAGTGACGCCCACCATTAGAAGGAGGAGGTGATCTGGCAGAATCAATTTGTAACACTAAATAATTATTTTCAATTCGTGACTGAATCTTCAGAATATGTTGAACCAAACTGAAATTACCTTTGTAGGTACATTGACGTTATGGTATGAATACGAATTGAATTGAATTTATGGCCTTTAGACATCTATAGGGTAGGGGAAAGGATATGGGAAGGAATCGGTCAGTGTGTGTTGAAGGTGCCATCCCCACATTGGCCTGGTGTGATTCAGGAAGTGTTATGGTATGAAGTGGATACAATCTATATAATGATTCGAGACAGTGGAATTTTGTGAGTAAAGGTGCACAAACAAAATTGTTTTCAATTACATTTTGAACCTTTAAACTTTGCACTAATGCGTGCTGCTAAAAACTAGACAAAGTGTCCTTCACCGCCTAACGTACACAATTAATGCCTTTGTGATAATGTAGCTCGTATTGTTCTCGCGAGATGGCAAACTATGTTTGCAAATTTTCTGCCATCTATGGAGAATTTAGTGTACTACATTCTAACGTCCTCCGTGCTACGCGAGTGCGATGATAGATTTTGAAGACAAAATATATTATTTTGGCATTATTTTCGTGAATGAATGAGTTAGAAATCACTTTTTACACAATATAAACAACCATTTACCTGCTCCGTTTGATTTCATCAGTATTTAAATTTCTTCTCAGATTCGCGAGTCGTTGAATTCCACTGACCCTCATAATAATTCAGATACTGGATGATCAATACTTGTAGTTGTACCTTACTTTGTCTATAGAGAGTGACCTTGAAGAATTAAAATGAACTGCACCCGGCCGGTCAATGAGACAGATATATATTTGGGTTATTGTTTCTGTGAATGAGGAACCGCAGATGGAGTTCAGTTTTCTTGAAGCGGGGGAAGTGTGCGTGTCTCGTCCGTGGAGCATTGTTGCTAAGTTTCACGCACATTAGCCACAACGAGAATGCAGCAGTAGTCTTATCACAGTGAGCTGAAACTTCCGAGCGTAGATGCGGCAACGTTGTAACTTTTATTTCATGCTTGATCTTCACAACTCACGCAGCTTCTGGGAAAGCAGACAACAATTTTGTAAGAGAAAAACACGGACAAAAGGGAAGATCTCCGATTGCGTCTGGAGATATTTCATTGAATATCGCTCGTACGAAGATCACCCACCATAAGTCTGTGGCAAATTATAGTAACATATATAAGAATGTAAACTCATATTCATTGAAAACGGACGACAGGTACAGTTTCTAAGTCTTTTTCATAATATGGCAACATCGAGCTTATATGTTTTGTTTATTCCTCAGTGTTGGCAGTTGTACAGTGGACTGCTCACATCTGTAGACCTGTGAGAGGGGTCTTGGCTAGTCTGGGGGGTGCAGTGGGAAGTTTCCAAGCCATCAGCGACTTTCAGCGGGCAGCGTTAGTGTTTATCGAGAGTTCATTATTGACAGGGTGCACTCTCATATACAGTCACTTTATAAATTCTTCAATTGGCGCGCCTCATGCTGTTCTTTTCAGTCGTGCATAAACAAAATTATTTTTTAAAATTTTAGTACGAATTGTTTAAGAAAGAATGTATTTTTTAAAAAAATATATATTTTTTCTTACTACTTAATTTAGTATTCAGTTTGCTTTGATTGCGACGTGTCAGCGTCCAATGCCACAATGTCAATGCCTGCCTCATCATAACCATGCGGTTCTGGCTCAGTTGCTAGAGTGTTGGATTCGCATTCCGGAAGCCCTGGACTCGATACCAACTGGCCATTATACTGACTGTTTTTCCCGGGCTTTCCTCTAATACCATTCAAATGCCGGGATAGTACATTCAACTTAGGACCTGGTCGATTCCTTCCCTCATGTTTCCCCTGCCGTATCCCGGCCTGAGGCACAGATGCCTAAAAGCCAGAAACAGATTCATATAATATATCTGAATTTGATATGGGTGATATATTGGCAATGGGTTATGTATACGTATATATATTTCTGATTGTGGACTTGCCTGAAGCTATAAAACTCATTGTCACATTCCAGTGTTTTGCATTTAAGGTCGAGTGATTGGCACGGAGGTGGCACCTCGCATCACAGGTAACATCCCAAATTTTGCATATGAGACTAATTAGAACGGAAGATCCCATTTACCGGTAGAGTGTCTGGATTACAGAGCGATTAAATCGCATTTGTGTAAAAGAGGTAACTCTTCTTTTTCTAGGTTTTGCAGGTACGATTACCGGGACCTTCATCCTCAGCGCTCGTCATAGAATAAGCAGATACTGCTTAGGTTAATTTTGACGATTTGAAATGTTACTAAAATATCAATAAATAACAACAGAATTGTGACAGTTAAATGTATATACAGAAAAATTCATATACAATTAAATGCATATACCATCACCTCTCAAGTATTACTGAGCTAGAAAGAACGAGATAGAAAGCTCGGCAATACTGTCTTACTTTTTATTAAATGCTACTGGCAACCTGGTCCCCAGCTACTAAAAAAAAAAAATCCTATTGGATACAGAATACTGTCTTCCTACCCCTCATTAAGCTGCGACTCCGCCCTCGCGTCTACAGATGTGAGCGGTCCACAGTACAAAATTTCGAACTTACAAATTTTCCAACGGCCAGCTTCTAGAAAATGGCTGATACAAAGGGTTTCAAAGTTCGAAAGCTACAACACTGTGTGAACTTTTATTTTAAATCTATATCAAATCTATGCCCGGTGTTGCCCTATTGTGCAACTTCTCAAACTTAGAAGGTAGGTGTAGGTAATTTCGTGACTGCTAATTCCGTGATAGGTTGCATTTTGTAGTGCCATGATATTACCTTGAGTTGTCGAACTAAATTTTCGCAACCAGGTGGCTCCACAAGTATTGCTTGCATTCTGGTTGATAGTTGTAACTTGACAACGCTTCGTAGTGTTGTTGTTGTGCAAAATGCAATTTCACGGTCACGAATTTACCACCTTTATCCTTTATTCATCGGCCATTTTCAACAAATCTGAGTGTACATGAATATTATTTCAAAAAACTATTATCATTGGATGATTTCCTGCCTAGTAAGAACCTATTTCTGGAATAGAAGTTACCTCGCGTAATCTAATCTAATAGTAACTTACATTGAAGGACGTTCTAAGTTAGGGTAGGTCAGGTACTTAAGATTAGTGTGAAGGAACGATTTCTAAACTAGATGGCAGCACTATCTCCGTATATTTCCCCCCCCTCGTTCCACGATATTTCAATGCTGCTCCTACAAATTCAAGCCTAGAGAGTTCAAACTTTCAGAGAGGAAAGTTCATAACCATTTTCTATTCTGTTGATCGTTGAAAGAGCTTCATTGTTACATATTTGAATATTCAGAACAACAATCAAGCGATTTCAACAATAAACAAAAAGAAATAATCGGCACGAATTGAACTCTTGAACTCTGAATTTGTAGGAGCAGCATTGAAATTTCGTACAACGATAAAAAAAAAAAAATACATTAGAGGCATATGGAGATAGTACTGCCATCTCTTGTTCGAGATCGTTACTTTACATTAACCTTAATAAGACAACGTGAAACCTTGATAACCGAAAAAGAACTGGAAAATCACACTGTGTAAGATGGCGTCTCACACTTTTGACTATCAGAAACAAATGGGCACACAGAACGGTAGCTCTATCTATCGGACTCCCGAGAAGAGGAGCTGCATTAAGGGGATCTGCAGGACAGGGGCCCCGCCAAAGGCTACGACCGCAAAGGATAGATAACAGGGCCCCCTAACAGAGTCCGCAAATAGCTTAGAAGCCAAAATTCAGCTCTGGTAACTGCAACCTTTACCAATACCACCCACACGTCCAGCACGGCTGATACAATTTGCACCACTTGTTGTTTTTGAATGTGATCTTTTCACTCTTCTCACAGTATGGCTGTTGTTGGTGGTAATGTGGTCTATGGTATATTGTTTGCGACGAATGAGCTTGTTTTTATCCACCACAACCACATATTGATGTTTCACAAGGTCTCCCATACATATCATTTTCGTTTTCTTCACCCGTTGTCTATTTTCATGTAAAATGAAAGAACCTTGCACCTTTTCCTCGCGATATTGGATTTTTTTTCTCTCTCCCCTGTGCCTGTCGCATAGCAAAATAGACGACTTAACGATCTGAGTCGCTCTGACGTCAAACGAAGGCGAATGAGAAATGATACGACAAAACCAGGCACACACATTCTCTTGTTTTCCTTCTCAACAGGCAGCGAGCAGGGTTGAAAGGGATGAATGTTGGCACATTAGATGATTGATCATAAAGGATCTCTTTTTTTTTTGTAATTTCAAACAACGTTGGAATTGCTTTTCCCTTCCTTGCAAATATTTCTACCAACCTCTCATCCTTTTCTCGTATGTTTTATTATTATTTCATAACATTCATTTTAATGTTCAACAACTCATACAACGGCAGTTTCAAAACGACCAATTATTCATGTGTTACGTTGGAGCACGTTTCTCCTCACAGAGGAAGCAGTGAGAGCGAATAATTTAAATTTATTTATGGCCTTTAGGCATCTAAGGCTCAGACCGAGATGGGGAAGAGGAAAGGTGCCATTTGCTTGGTGTGATTGAGAAAAAAACTGTCAGGATGGTCGGCCGCTGGGATCGAACCCACAACCTCCTGAATGCTACGCCAACGCTCTACCACTGAGCTACGGCGGCTCCGTAGTGAGAATGAAGAATGTAGTGTGGCTTATTCTGCTCCACAAAGAAAGAATATACAGACCACAAACTCCTATGCTCCAGGGTATTTGAATGGACACGGCATCGCAGCATAAGTTGTTTGGCATGACATCATACTTCAAGTATCGACTCCAGCCAAAATCTTAAATCAGTGGCAGACCCAGGGGAGAGGTAGTAGAGTAAAAAAAATATTGTTGCTCTCGTTTATCACGCTGGGGTACCTGAGAACGGTGACATGGCGGAGGTATTTTTCTATTGTGTCGAATTATGTATATGCCAAATTCGATGCGAATATGTCAAACGGTATGAAACCAACTTGAGATTTTTTTGGAAGTAGGTTGACAACACTGACAAGTGGGGCACTTGCGGACGGGGATACCTACAGTATTTTTCTATTGTGTCAAATAAATTCAAATTTTGGTGCAGATAGGTTTAACGGAATTGAAACAATTTGAAAAAATGAATTAAAAAAATAGTTGGCAACTCTGCTCAACAGCACCATTCAAAACGTTTCTGGCGGCTCTGAGCTAGTCTGCCCAAATCTTTCCAACGACCTCTCAACCGCCGTTCAATCCCGCTGTGACAAATATTTCAGTTGACTATTTTATCGCTTATGTAGTGTTAATTTCGCCGGGCACAGTGACAACAAAAAACATTTACTTTTTTTTAGCAAGTATATTTCATGTCACTTAATTTTGCGTTGTGAAAGGCGGCGTAAATTTACAAGGTCTTCCCTTAAATCCTTCTTGTAAGAATAGTGTCTCAGTCATTAAAATGTAATGATCACTTTGAGTAATACGAAAGTGAAGATTACCCAAAAACTGTAAGTCTCGTCCTTACAAGCTCACCGGCTCGTTTAGGACGTTAACAATTCACTCACTCACGAAAGTGAAGAATGCTAGATTATATGAAATGTGTGTTTGTTATCACAGCGCACACAGATATACAGAGTAAATACTTCACTCACACCAAAGCATATTAATTTTAAATGCTTTTCTTTAGTTCACAGTGGTTCGTGGTGTCCTCAAATCTTCCAACGTTAATTTAACCCATTTTCCGACGTCATAAAATGATTAAATTGTATAAAGCGACGTTCAGTCGGGTGAGAATACAATATTCCATTGTTATTTTCATATATTTTTGTATATCTATATCAGTATAAAAACCCTTTCGAGGTAAATGGAAGAGTGACGCAAGAATCCTACTTACAAAAGTAGTTATATCCAATTTGCGAGTGATTTTCTTTGTGTTATTATGGCGGAAGTGTTTTCTTTGTAATAAAATTAAGAGATATAGTATCCTTCCTTCCGCCATAGTGACATAAAGAAAATCATTCGCAAAATGGATATCACTTCATTTGTGAGTAAGATTATTGCGTCACTCTTCCCTTTACCCCGAAGTGCTGATGAAGACTATGCACTTTACCGCTTGTACTGATATTAGTTATTTTGTAAGGCTACATATTAGAAAAAAGTACATAGTCTTCATACACAAGGTCGATTTTGGACCACGGTAGGCTCCGTATCTCGAAAACGGTAACTCCTATCAAAAATAATTTTAAAAAAAGCATCAATTTGCTTCTAGGAGGCCCGCAATTGAGCCCCGAAACCCCCTGGTTTTTGCTAAAGCAAAAAGACAGACAGAACGACAGAAGCCCTGTTCTATCATTTGTGAAAATTCTGTGATTGGGCTAAAAAAAAGTTATAACTTTCGAACTCCTTCACCGATTTTAACGTGTGATACACCGTTTGAAAAATATTGAAGCTTACATTACTTTTCCGGAAGTTTCGGCCACCTATATGGTCTGAGGTCAGTGCTATCACCATAAATGTGAAATTCTGATTCTTTTTCGAACCGCCCTTGGTTGGGGAGCAGGGAGGTCCTGCCGACCCATTTTTTTTTCTGTATCTTAGAATGGCAAAGAGCTTTGAAATGCAAAGTCAGGCATCAAAATCGGGCTCAAAGTTCACTAAATCCGAAATTATCTGTATATATGTGAGTGGCCACTAACATACTCCTTTCTTAGCGTCACTCGAAGAACTACGGTTCTTGATGATATTTTAAAAGCATATTTTAATATTTTTTTTTAATATGGACCTCTTTATCCTAAAATAAATACTAACCTGATCTTGAGTTTGACTGATTGCAGAACACTTTAGGATTTGGGTCACAAAAAAGTTACAAACTTGAGAAAAAAGTATCCAAACGCCGAAGTAACGCGTAAAAAAAAAAAAATGAAGGCATACTTTTCTTAAACAATTCGTAATAAAAATGAAAAAAAAAAGTTTTTGTTTTTGCATGACTAAAAAGAAAAGCGTGGAGCGCCAATTCAAGAATTTATAAAGTGGCTGTATATAAGAGCGCGCCCCATGCTTTTATTTTTAGTCATGCATTAATTTTTATTAAGAAATGTGTGTCTTTAAAAAGTTTTTTTTATTTATTTAATATTTATTTTATTTTTTGCTTTAAGATGGAAACTTTGTTTTAGACAAGAACCTGTACTTTTTAACATTTAGATACTTGCATAGACAAGAGGCTGAGTCTGTTAATCTTTAATATGAAATGTGGACAACTGGCTATGCAACTTTCATCACCTGTTGTGAGTAAACTCTTTCAGACTTGCAGACAGATGAATATATCCAGTACTATTATAAAGAATGTAGATTTAAATTAATTGCTACAACTATAATGTACAGTTATGGACGAAAATTTTGACGCATATATTTAGAGAGAATTTCCCAAATTCGCAGATATATATCCCTCCCGTATGTGACATATATTAATTAAACTTACAGTTAGGGTTAAAAATTCCAGTTGGGTTGCAAAAATCTTTGGGATAAAACGAGGAAACTGTGCAACTTGATGCGATTTTTGGACCTAATTTTGTACCGACGATTTTTATTTTTATCATTTTTTTTTTTTTTTTTTTAGTATCAGCGTTATTTAGCTACATATCAGGACAATATTTTCCACAAAAGTGCGTCGTACGAGTGTGCATATTCCTGCATAATCAACAATTAAACACAATACGAGGAAAATGTATTTTGTGAAAATCTTGACCAAAAAGCCTGCTTTGAACGCGTTTTACTGCTTGTGTAATGCCTGTAAATCGATCGCTTGACGTGTTTATCACTAACACGTTCCGCTTGAAAGCGATTCGTGTTTTTTTTTTTTTTACTATATTTGCATGTCTTTTTTTTCTGCCGTGTATGTTTTAAAAGAAATGTAAAAGCGTGTAATTGTTCTTCTGTCCACTGTAATATTTGAATACATTTTCTATTTTTTATATTTCAGCTCCCAGTGGCAGATCCGTTCCTGGAGAAAGTTGACCTCTCCGACCTTGGTAAGTACGCTTTTTAATTGTATTTAGAACTAATGATCGTATCGTAGAGTAATTTGCTTGACTGCAAATGTGGAGCGAGTTCTCAAAACTAGCACTAGGTGACTCTGCTGTATTCGAACACCGTGCCCTCTGGCGGCGAAATATTCAGTTTATTTTAGGTCGGCTCTTTTCTTGTAATGAAAAAGAAAACTTGTTTAATTTACTAGCTGAAGTACCCGCCCGTTGGCGCGGGCTGCATTGTCTTCGGCAATTACGGTATCACTAAAATTATGTGAAGTACGGCAAATACTCGAAATTACTACTGGGTAATATTAACACGAATATTATTTCTGTGAGCGTTCTACGCTTATATTTATAGTCATGAACATAATTCTTATAAAAATATAGGGAACTGAAAAGTTAGTTTCTACATTTTAGTGCATTCTAAGGGAATATGTTTGCGGTTCTACTTTACGTGAAATAATTATATGAACGTTTACTGATTTTCATTTAAAAGCCATATTCCCCTTTTCCATACATGTGGAAGAATATATTAAGCCTCAGCACGGTTGAATGAATAATATATTAATAGGTATATCGCTTCTCTCTGTTGGAGAATGGAATGATAGATGAAATGTCATTGGGAAAAGCGGAAACAGGTAACAGTTTTGGAGAGACATGCAAACTTCACTATTTGAAACGATGCCGATTTTAGGTTTGTTACCTGTTGATAATAAGCCTTCAAAGCGTCACGCGAGCATGAATAAATAAATGTCCCGTCCGTTGTTGTAGGCAAGAGTTGGTTGACTGGCGGTGGCAGTGCTTTGGACGAATGAGTTCGATTTCAGATTGGGTTGCGTGATGTCTTCTCTCTTATTTCCTCTTTTTTTTTTTTGTCTTTTTCTATATCTGTTCCTCCTTCTCTCACTCTGTCTTCTTTCTCCCAATCTTTATATTTTCTTTCTTTCCTTTTGTTCACTTTATCTTTTTTGTTTCACATTTCTTTTATCTTTTCCTCCTTTCTATTTTTCTCTTCCGCTCTTTTTCTCATTTCTTTATCTTTCTCTTTCCTTTTTCTCATTACCTCTCATTGTCTGTATCTTTGTCTTTCTTCATATTTCCTTTGTATTTTTCTCTTTTCCTCCTTCCTTTCTGTTTTCCCTTTCGCTCTTTTCCCTTCTGTTTTTCTTTTTCCTCTTTTGTCTATTTTTCGCTTTACTTTCTGTATTTATTTTTATCTTTCCTTTCTCTTTCGCTCTCTGTCACGTTCTGTTCCCCTTTTTCCCTTTCCTTTCTCCTTTTCTTTTTCTCATTTCCTCTCTTTTTGTCTTTCCTTTTTCTCTCCCTCTGTTTATTTCTATATCTTTCCTTTTTACTTTTTTCTTTTCTAATTTCTTTTTCTCTTTTCCTTTCTCCTTTTACCTTTCCTCTGTATCTCTTCCTATTTGCTTTCCTTTCTATTTCTCTTTCCCTCGTTCGTTTCTCTTTTATATTTCCTTTCTCTTTCTAGTTTTTCTTTCGCACTCTCCTTTCTCATTTTTCTCTTCATTTCTTTTTTGTCCCTCTCCTTTATCTTTGCTTTTCCTGTCTCTTATTCTCTTTCATTTCGCTATCCCCCTATTTCTCTTCATTTTCATTTCTCTATATTTTCCGTTCTCTCTCGCTGTTTCTTTCTTTGTATCCTTTTGTGTCTCTTCTATCTGTATTGAGTGTACGCCTCAAATAATAACTGTTTGTTTAGTTTGCTACTGTGAATAATATATGGACCCTAACGTAATTATAAGGTCACGGCTCCTCAGGGAAACCCTGGACTAGAAGGAGGCTTTGTCCTATCTCTAATAACAAAGGTCAGCAAGTAATGCGTTGATGACTGACAAAGGGTTTACGGATGTTCTACGTATTCACTTGATTCCCTGAAGAACTGTTGATCTACGGCCATGTTTGTGGATAGATACAGTGGAGATCGGAGTTTAGGATATAATCTCAGCTTCTTTGACTCTGAAGCTGAAATTGAAGTGTTAATAATTTAGAGGCGTCTCAAGAGAATTGTAAGGATACAGCGCACGAACCTGTCACTATGACGAACTTTATACTACACTGTTAAACATTTTGACAACTTTTCTTGATCCATTAATGTTTCATATACACGAGTATTTCAGAGTAAATCCTCGGAAAAACAGCGAGAGATTTCTTTTGCGCAACTGAAAGTTCTGTTTTCAGTTTTACTGTGATATTCGCACATGGGCAGAAAGAGAAAACGGTTTCTTATCGTAGCCAAACATGCAGTGGTGTTTGCTGCCGCTATTTTCATCACATACTTGAGCAGAAATGAGAAATGTGAATGGGGATTGCAATCTGTAATTGACAAAAACAAAAAGTTATTAAAACATAGCTTTAGTGTTGCCAACGAGACGAGAATTTGGCTGTCTCGTCTCGAAAATGTCCTGTCCAGAGAGTGTCTCGTCTCGAAAAGATTTATATTGTACATTACGATAGTTCTGTCTCGTCTCGTTTTCTATTGCCATTTCTCTGTCTCGTCTCCTCTCGTGGCAACACTACATGGCTTAAAATGTGGGAGTATCTTTCTTTGTTTTTCGAGCTTCGGGCAGTCTATTTCTGATCATCTATTCTGTTTATATCTGATGTTTTATTACTGGCAGTTTAGTCCAGTTAGTAATATGGTAGTGAACAACTCGTGTTCAAATCTTGCTTCTATTTTATTTTTATTTTCCTGAAAACTGGAAATTATTCTTCGGTGGCTGGTTTATTTATATTAGCCAAGGTACTGGATATTTTCAAGCAGCATGACGTTTGTCTTACTGAAAGGAAGCTTAATTATTTTAAATTTTAAGAACAGGATTTTTTTTCTTTAGGTTACTAATTAAACGGTTTTGTGAAGCATAAATACTCATAAAATCAGAAGAGACCAGATGATCGCTCTCCCTTCGATGAGAAAGCGATTTAATCCAAAAATTATTGAATTTAAATCGAAAAGAGTGGTTTTCAATGAAACGCTCTCTCTTTGAACAGAAAATATGATCTTTTGAGATGATATTCCGATGTTTTACGGATGTAATTTAGTCTTCAGACTTGAAAGAGCAATTTTTCGTCGTTTTTAGAGTGGTTCACCATGAGTCCTACTAGTCAAGTTTCTTTGTCCGCCATTTGTTACCGTGATGGTTATCGAAAGACTTAGTCATACTGTAAATGTAATCGCGTTTAGTTAATAAATATTGACATATGACCTGATAATTTTTCTGTGACAAAAACATATCAGAAGGCGTCAGGAGTAAGTCAGATTTGAATGGAGAGATACACAAGAAATCTTTGAATGTTGTTTTCAAGTACCTAACGAGACGAAGGAGACCTTTTCAGATATGTCTGTCAGTTGACCATGTAGCCTAGGGGATAGGGCCTTCGATTGTTGATCGGAAGGTAGCGGGTTCAAATCCCACTGAAGTCAAGTTTGTTTACTATTTTTGATTCATAAAAAAAAACATTATTATTCTTTCTTATTACTTATGAATAAATTCCCCCTCTGCTTCCTTTAAAATATTTTCAACATTTTATTGCGCTGTTTTCATGTTTAAATAATGACAAGTTTATCTGAATGGAGGGAAATTCATCTCATAAAAGATTACGTTCCCATCAAAAAGTACTATCATAGATCCCGTCTTTTTTTCGAGCGGAAATTTATCATCTTTTCTTCGATGAAAATCAGTGCTAAAAGAGTGTGCCCTCATTCCGCTCTCACAGGATGTATTATTCCGCTCAAATCGAGCGGAATTCCGCTTTTCCGAATTTAGTGTATATGTTCATATGAATTAAGTGAACAGAAAGTTGGGATGAGCAGAGATGGAACCTGGGTTCCTTTGGTGCTGTCTTAAAAAAAAAAAAACTATGAATAAAGTAAAGACGTCAGTGTTTGCGCAATTCAGAGTGATGACGTAATGCACCGTCAAACTTAGAGCGACGACGATACATAAAAAATGAGTCGTCCTTCAAATTACCAAGCCAAATTTTGGAACACCCTGTATAAAGGATATAATTATTTGAATACCTCCTGCACGCTACAATTTCCCTACCTAATGTAGGCTTACACAGGACCTCCGTGAAACAAATATCTGAGAACGTTTTATTATTATTATTTGTGAGCAATAAAAAAAAATGCTCATTAGTTATCAAAAATCAGATTTGAATGGCAGGTAATTAATTGATTATCACGTTATTTATTTATTTGTGGTTTTATTTTTGCATTTTCTTATTTTCATTGTGGAGATTTGATGAGCCAAATCATGTTTCCGCTTTCCTGTAAGCAGAAAAATTATTCACGTTTAAAAGACTCACCCTTTCACCTTTGATAAAGCAACCAACATTGTTTATTCCAAAGAAGAGCACTACACACTCCTAAGTCATCAACTCTTGCCTTTGGGCTTTCCAAAGTAATCAAATCTGTAAGTTTTCAGTCATCACATTACTCTCTCCGTGTGTGTATATTTGTGTGTATGCACCAGATAAGTGTGTGTATGCTTGGATGTGCGTCTGTTAATTTTTCTCCTATACGGAACTATTTCCCTATTTCAGTCGTATCTTTTTAAATAGAATATGCAAGACCCTTTCGCCCATTAGGAAAACATCCAAAGAGTAGTTTTAGAAAACGAAATAGAATGTTTATTTTTATATTTACTCCCGTTCCGACGTGAAAACGGAGACGTGACGTTGATGTTCACTGAAGTTCTGTTTATTCATCCGACTGCTGGAAATATTTAAGCTCTCTATTACTCCAGTACGTAACCCCCTATAGTGCCCCTATTTATAGGAATATTCCTTCTGCTTTCAAGGGCTGCTACTATAAAGTTCATGGAACACCATTCCAGGAGTTCGAATGTAGATCTAGCTTTACTTACGATGTAGCTCGAATGGAGAAAAAAACGAAGATGGGAGAGATTATATTCCATCGTAGTTGATAAACGGAAGGGAAAGAGGCCGTTGGGAAGGCCGAGACGTCGTTGGGATGAAAACATTAGAAGAGATCTTCGAGAGTCAGATGTTCAAGATAAAAGATGACTTGATGTTGTCCAGGATAGAGTCCAATGCCGAATGTTTGTTACAGCGGCGATAAGCTTGCCAATGCCGTAAGCCATAGAGTTAGTTAGTAGTAAATATAAAATAAAAGATCCTTTCAAGACCAATTTATTTCTATTTGTGGACCAAATAGAGGTGATGTAATGTTCCTAATTAACCAATGGGGTTACTTCATGTGAAATGAATTCGAACTTAATCTAAGCAAGATAGCCCAGATCAGGGTTATCAGATTGGCGAAAAGTAGTGAATTGGGCTACCTGTATGCCGATTTGGCTACCGATTTTTGGAGTTGGGCGATTTGCGACTTTGTGGGCTACTAGAAAATTTTGTGTTTAACTTGGTCGAACTGAAATATTGCGACTTTTTAAAAATGCACCTGGCCATTGTTAACTATTGAAGTACCGGCATACGCTCATTTTCAGTTCCTCTTTATGTATTAGTGGCAGGAAAACAAACGTACTTTCATTAATTGTGCCTGAGGGCGGTGTTTCCAAGGGTTTTCTTCAGTCACACCAGGTCAGTGTCGAGATGGTACCTTGACACTAGTCTGGTCGTTACATATTGGGCTACTGGCAGTTGAAATTCGCTACTTTTTACCACTTCACAGGCTACTTTTTGCCTCGAACTTCTATTTCGATCGGAAGAAAAACAAAACAGGTCAATGCCATGACTTGCGAGAATTTTGCTCCAATGGTAGGCCTACTTCAATCGATAGTGAAGACTGAAAAGAATCTCGCAAATTACGATTGTAAGGACCTCTTTTAACCCCTTGATCGAAATAGACACGGTCTACCCTACATAAAGAGATCGTGATTATTGATGTATATATTTCGTTGCACGTTATCCACTTCATTCATGATTTTAATTCTGTAGCTAGCTCTCTGTGACAGGAATTGAGTCTGGAATTTCCTTATGCGTTGTCTGTCACTCTACCACTATGCTGTGGAGGCATCCCCCGAGTGCCCACTACAGGGTGTCCCGCTTAGGACTATAACAAATAAAAGTGGCATAATTTTTTTACTTACGAAAATATATTGTCCACACTTCTTACACACACACACACACACACACACACACACACACACAACTCAGAAAGGATTTTTTTTTTTACAAATGAAGGAAACTATCCAACTTCTACGAGTGCACCGTTATTGCGCGGCAAATGTAAAAACGGTAATCCGGCTAAATCTGAACGTTCTCAAGAATCTGTGGAGTAACGTTGCTTATTGCAACCACAATTCTTTCACCAAAGTCATCCAGGCCTTGAACCGGAGTAGAATAAACCTGGCCCTTAACAAATCCCCATAAGAAAAAGTTATACACAGTAAATCTGGTGATCGTGGGGGCCATCTTATGAATTTTGAACCTCTTTCAATCCATCTTCCATTGAAATTATCACCGAGGAAGTCTCTGACGACATGAGAAAAATGGCATGGAGGATGGCTCCGGTGGAAGTTGGGGCAAGGCATATTGCGACATCATAATGGAGACGAAAACGTCTCTGAACAAGTTTCACACACTTCAGTTCCGTCAGCGATAGCACACAAAACACCTTTTGTTGCGGCGTCCACATGATGACTGGCTGTAATGGCTGCCAGACAAGCGATAAGAGTTTAACGGCTTTGTGGCTACTGCGCAAGCGCAACTGACACTTGATGCACTGTTAACAAAACTTTCTGAGTTACTCTCCACAGTGGTACAAACGTACCGTCGTTCTAATAATTTGTTTCGCGGGACACCCTGTATTTTGCTATTCAGAAAGACAATTCGATCCGCCATTTTGTATGAATCTGAGTGTACATTGAAGAAAACTAGTTTGTGGGTAGACAGACATAGGCTGAGAAAAATCTCTAATCTAAAATTGGCCTTTGTTGGTGTTTTGTTGCCGGATTTTTTTAGCGTTTTTGTTTGCGAAATTTTTAGTTTTTTGTTGGAGGATTTAGGATTTTTTCCGCGTTTCTTGTTGGTAAAATTTTTTGATCAACATGAATTGCTTTTAATTCTTGCATGTAGGCTCGGCGATTTTTTTCCGCCTCTACCGAAACAATTCTTCGTCAGAAACAACAGAAACTTTTTCCTTTACCCTCCTGTAGTACAATGAGGTGTAAGGGGGGAAAGTGGAAGTGACAGAGAGAGATGAAGGCGGTCTGCAACTGAGGTCAGCAACGCTCTGTGTGTAGAAGAAACCCACCTCAACCGGCGGGGAAAAAATCACCGGGCTGAAGAGTCTGAGAAAGAAGAAAGTTTTGCGTAATTGAAGGAAAGGGGTAAAGTTTTTTCTTTTGTTTCTGAGCCCTTTTTGTAAATAGATTACCGCTGTGTTCCATTTACTTTTATTGTCTCCATTTTCCAGCAGATGTGTTCCGAGTTAAGCGAGGAACATCTGTCATCCGTGGGAATTTCACAGAGAAAAAGAAAACAAGAGATGGCAGTTGTTTCATTTTCCTTCTATCTAGTAAAAAGACAATTTAGATTGTCACATTACGACAGCCAATTACTTTAACAACAGCTTTCTGTAAAGGAAAAGATAAAAACTGCATTAATTATATTACACGGTGGCCTCTTTCAGGGCTTTCGTTGAAGAACTTCTAGATAGATAAGCGTGTTCCAGCAAAATGGCGTCCTGAATGACGAATGTTTGTTCTACCGTTTCTTTAATTTGAATTTTATTTATGGTCTTTAGGCGTCTAAGGCTCAGGCCGGGATAGGGGAGGGGAAAAGGGTTCGGGAAGATGTCGGCCAGGGCCTATGTTGAAGGTGCAATTCCGGCATTTGCCCGGTGTGACTGAGAAAATACCTCAGTCAGGATTTTGTTACCCAGTACCTGCCATTAGGTCTGCGATTTTTCGGTATATCAATCGATCGATATTTTAGAAATTCAAAATGTCTATTTTGAAAAATTGATATATCGAAAACAAACCATTTTTCGATTTGATCTATATGTGATTTCCTACGATATTTCGATTCGATTTCCAACGATTTCGATATGATACGACCGGTCCTGATTTCTACCGATTTCTCGATATTTCGCTTTTCGAGGTATTGTTCACTTTTCCATCTGTCATCGATATACATGTTCTATATCAAAACTAAGAAATCGCAACTCGTATCTGCCATGTAATTTTTAAAGCATGTTCATTTAAGCAATAAATTCGTTGAGTATACCCGCTGGGTAAATTGTTATAATTGTTGCCTTCTAACCAAAAGGTACCGTGTTCGACCCGATGGTAACATTAAATGTGGTTGTCCAGTCCCATCCTTACATTAATAATGTTAGCAGACTAGGAATCTGCAGGTCCAATCAAACCGACTCAAATGAGATATAGACGAGAAACTTTTATCATTCTTACTGCAGTTTCTCCAGGGTTTTTGCTCAAGCATACCAGGCAAATGCCGGGATGGCACCTAATAACTAGACCTTCGTCAACTACCTTGCAACATCCTCTCCACAACTCTAACCTGGCCGGAGCCTGAAAAGTCTAAATACCATAAATAAGTTTTAAAAACTCAATTCCACGATAAACGTATTGGTGTTGCTCCCATTTTAAAATTGTGGCTTTCCCCCTTGAATATCTGCAGCCTTGTAATACAATACTGTTTTGCAGACTTGCAAGCCTTTACGGATAAATTGCTTTTCCGGCTTAGCGTCTCTTTATCTCGCAAACTCTTTGGTTTCGTACGTTGCGATTGATTGCAAAACGTGGAACATCATGTAACTTCCATTTGTACAGATGTAATCACGAATCTCGTACCGCCGCGCCGGTCACGTACTGCCTTTGTGAGCGAAATAAAGCAAACTCGTTACTTCCAATAGAGCTTCAGACGTTCCTACTTCTAATTGCATTTTTTTTTTTTTTGGCGGTACTTGGCACGTACGAGCTAAATTGATATTGTAGATCTTTTTGTCCTTTTCGTGCCCAATATTGTTACTGATTGGCCTTAGGTCAGGTGAAAGAGCGTTATAGATTCGTACTCAGAAGACTGGGAGTTGAACCTAGCAGTTGAACATCTTGACAGGTTTCTCCAAGATTTTCCCTCATTTATAGGCTAATGCCCTAGAATTTAGCATACGAGTTCTGCTTCTCACAGTTGTTCTTCAGACGAAACTAGTGAAGCGGAGTAAAATAAATTTTCCATTTATTTATTTTTTTGTCAGAGTTGCCGAGTGTAGTCAAATTGTTAGATTTCCCCAGACACTTTCGACTTTTTTCTTTTTCGAGGAAAATGATAGTGAAGTAGACAGGATATAGTAAAGCAGATCCCCCAGTATCACTCCTCACCATCAGTGTTGCCAGAGTCTAGTACAATATTGAAAAACTTACATTTTCGGAAAACACCGATAAGCTTTTAGGTAGAGAGAGAGTTTCTTTCTCATGTTCAATGAGCAGCCATGCAGACTGTCTAGTGACAACGAGCATTGTTGCAATTGGTAACATAAATGGGTTTTGTGCAGGACTATATATAATTTGTAATTTTTTGTTTCTACACTGGCAACATTTTTTACAACCGTGTCTGAATGATGATTGATATTTCGTTTGTTATCGTCTTAGAAGTTCCAAATATATATAAGATTATATTTCAGTGAATTAGTTTTCATCCTATAACAGCAAACTTCCAGACAAGACAGGCCTACGTCCAGCTGACTGTTGAAATTGTTAGCTGACAACGAGGTCAATTCGAATTCCGTTGCGCTTCTTTTTGAATGGATGTCTATTTTTATGTTTTCCTTTGAGCTGTCTGTGGTGCAATTCACGTCCTGGCTTTGAAGAATGTAGGAGGGGTGGATTTTTTTTCGCAAGAAAAAGAATGGAAAGAAGGCAAACACGGTATTCCACTCACTTGTCGGATTTAGAACTTCTCAAAGGTTCTCTTCTATATCGTCCTTGAAGAATAGAATGTCACTTTTTTTTTTCATTGTGTGTTCTGAATTTATAAATACAATGTCTTCTATTGTTTGATGTTGAATCTTCTTGTATTCAGCTTCTTTAGGCATGTAGTGTCCATGATGTTCATGGTGGACAAACCCGACAGCCGTAGTTCAATTGGTAGAGCACTGGTTTCGCATTCGGGAGGTCGTGGGTTCGATACCAGCGATCGACCATCCTGACAGGTTTTTGCAGGCCTTTTCCTCAGTCACACCAGGCAAATACCGGTTTGAGATGCGATAAGTTATCGGTTTACAACCAAACGATTTTTATTTTAAAAATATACCGTGTTATTAATACAGAAGTTGCGTCTGAGGTGAGCGGGCCAAATTCAACGAATAGAAATTTTGAACCATCATGATCCCTTGAGACTGGGTTAAGTCTGAATATTTCGTAGGAGGTCCGGCAAAGTTGAGTTGGGTTTAACCTGTTCCTTGTTCCGAGTATGTGTAGTCCACTGTTTTCATTACTAAACCACAAAGGTTTTGTGCATCAGACTACTATTATTTGTAGTTTCATACTACTACTAATAATAATAATATAATGCACGAAGATAATGATAGTTATGGCGCGGATTCATTTTGTAATGCGTTTAACAGTGTTTCTTTCAGGGGGTGACTGAGACAGGGTTTTACCTCAAGAAATGTTGCAAATAACCACCGAGCGCCAACTGAGGTAGTCGTATGGTCTGAGGCGATAGTCGTTATTAAGTCATAGGGTCGCCAGATTACAAAATCAGTCATAATCTAAACAAGGCATGACCTGGTCATTGGATCAAGACCAGGTCATGCCTGGTTTAGATCACTAAGATTGTTACGATAATAAAAATCATGGTTGAAATAGACTACGGAACTTAACTCGGTTATCGTGCTTGTACTGCCATTGTCAGTAAAGAAACAGGTTACATGCTTAGAGTAAGGAATCTTATTTTTCCATATTCTAAGGTTATACGGTTGTACGGTTTAAATTATAAAATACTGAACACAAATGAATTCATTGTAGCGTAACATTTTGTAGATTAGTTCTGCCATTATTCTTTTATACTTGAAAAGTGATACGCACCACTAGGATGCTATATATTTCGATAAAGAAAGAAATAAACTCACCAAGTGAGCTGCGCTTAGCATCTTACGTTTAGATAACTAACGTTAGAACACAATCGTCGTAAGTTGACGCTGGTTAAATTTGAAACCCTCGTTAACGGTAACTACCGTTTCTGTTGCTAAAATGATCCTGGGTAAGTTAACGATGGTAAGATGTTAGTAATGTAAATAAGGCATTACCGGGTCAGGTCTAGGAGCAGGTATTCGGATCAGACCGGGACACCGAGAGGGATCCGTTTCAGCTCTGATTAGAACAGCAAAATGATTAAATCACAGGGAGATTCGAACGAACTACTTTAAAAATAATAAAAAGTAAGTTTCTTTCCCCCTAACACCTCCAACTGTCATTGTACATTAGAATACATGCTTTTTTATGAAAGAAAAGACAATTGATATCTTCACATCAATGAATCTCTTATGCAAGAGGCCTGTCGGTCGCTGTAAAGGTTAGATTAACAGACGATAGTCGTATTCATATCGAATTCTATTCGTGACACATCCCTGGCAACATCCCTTAGTGAATTGCAGTGATGCAAATCATGTCTTTCGTTGGCAAAATTGTTTGTGCTATGTTTATCACATCGTGTGTCAAGTAAATTACCCGGGATAGGTTGCCAGTTGGCAGCCTTTCCGCAATTGAAACTTAAAAGATTCGTTTCTGCACCAGATAATCTTTTTTGTTTTTAATGCCTTGTACCAATCAGCGGTATCTTTTGTGTTCCAGATATATTTTTTACGCACAGTATTACTTTTCAGTTCTTTGATATTTAAAAATAAGATATTTTCTAGGTGAGCTGAAGACTTACAGCTGAAAATGTTGAGTTAGGTCGCTGGAAATGGGACATTGTCCAACTGGTCTGTAAGAAAATTGTGATATACTGGAAAAGGGGAAATGTGATGAAAATTTGCAGCAAGAACATACTCGTAATATTGAGTAAAGACTACCCAAATATTAAACATACAGGACACATTGGAGTGCGAGGAGTTCTAGTAGAATATCGAAAACATATTTACAATAAACAGGTTTTCAGGCTCAAGTACAGTACTCTACATGCGCCATTTTGTATACCTGAAAATATTCTTTGCGTGTATTCGACTAATTTGAAAAAAAAAAGCATACGGTATTGAACTGGAAAGTTATATTTTTACCCTTTGCTCTTAAGTTGGCTTGCAAAACCTTAGCTTCATTTAAGTTTAGTGCCGAGTAATACCTATTCATTACCATCTGAGCAAATAATATAAAAAGAAACAAAGTTTCTTAATAAAGAAATTTGGAAGAGTGCAACATCTATATTAAAACCAATAATTATTATCACCCAATAAGCGTTATAATCTCATAATGGCTTTTACTACGAAACGAATCTCATCTTAACACCAAATCTGTTGCACATTATACAAATCGGAAGACATTGGTTCCATCCTCACAAGATCCAACATACTTATGGAAATTCAAACCCTTTAATATTTTTGCAATATTCCTTGAAATCAAAGCATACTTACTTTTGAATACATATTTATAACATCTTAAATCAAACAACAAAGCATTCTTATGCATTCTAAATTTCTATAACGCAAAATCCATGTAACTAATTGTCATCTTTCAAAAAGGAACATAAAAGCATCTTTTTAAAATCTATTCGTATTCGTATTTTGTAGTCTAGCGCGGAAATGGCTAATTATGCCCATCCATTGCGCGTTCGTTTTAATAATTGATGTTTTATTATAATATAATATAGTTTTACAGTCCAACAGTCTTAATAATTGCTGTTTTAAGGTCAGTTATTTATTGGTTGCTATGGTTTCTGTCCGCCATAGCTGTCAGTCACTACTAACTCTCTTTCACTGTCGCATTTGATGTTATCACAGTTAATTTTGATTTTTTTTAAAAGAATCTAAACTGGAAACCGTAGATTTAGGAATATAAATAGAGGGAACCTAAGGCTGTTTTGTCGGAGAGGGGAATAAATCCAAGAGACGGAAGGGACGAGGCATTTCGGCCATATTAACTGACCCCATATTTAGAGACCTTCTTTTCTGAGTATTGCCTTTCTCAGGTGCACTCATCCTCCTATCGAAAAAGGCAATCCTGACAGTACTCGGTATAGAGGGACTCTAATGTGGTCACGCAAGATGGCTGTCGATGAACCGTAATTTGGCTTCATCTGACGTCATGTATGTTCTCTCTATTTTCTTCCTAACTCTATGCTGGAAACAATGTCAACAACATTGTATTAAATCCTAGTCTAACATATTGTTCAAAATTCTTGAATCACAAAACTCACTTGTGTTCTTTAAATTTGAGATTATATTTCTATCAGAAAATACTTGACCACAGTCGAAGGACTGCATAATCTGAAACGCAATATTGATAATTGATTTTCAGATTTAGTTGTATTAGTTTCTTTATACTATTATACTAATAACGTCATCTGATTTGTGGAATCCTTTAAATAATAGATGGTTTTGGCTGTTGTTGAGATATTGCGCAGTGACGGTAGGAAAGCGAGCAAGCATAATTATGTATAGTGATAACTTGATGGTAGTTTTCTGTGTAGTATCAATGCTGGCTGCAGCAGCTTGGTTGGTATGCCTTCCAGTATGTTCCCCCTTCCCTTCTCACTGCCTCTTTCTTGCATTTGCATTGATTATTTTGTTTCGCTGCCGGAACTGGAGCGTTCCCCTTTATTTGGGAGCCATGTGCGGCTAATCTCTGAGCGTGAAAACTCCAGAGGCAAGAATTTTAAGTGGATATCTACAACACTGTTGCGCATCCGAAGAGAGGAGTTCTTGTGTATTCGTATGACGCATGCAGTTCCTTAAAATTACTAAACAGTGATATTGATTATAGCTGTACGATTAAAAACTTCGGATGGTAAGTGTTCCATTATTAGTAGGTATACATAGATCCTTCTCGATGTATTGTCCATTGAGCGAAATAGTTCGGAGCTCACTTCACCAAAAAATTGTAGGCCCCGTTCTTAGAAGCTCGTTTATCATGAACTTAGCTTGAATTCACTCGACTCAATCTATTAATTCTAGATCTAGGGTGTCCAGCGGTCTGGGAAACCCGTAAAAGTCAGGGAATTTGGCTGGTCAGGGAAAAGTCAGGGAATTTGATTGGTCGGGGAATTTGGTTGATCAGGGAATTTTGTTGGTGAGGGAATAATCAGGAAATTTGGTTAGTGATGGAAAAGTCAGGGAATTCGACTGATCAGGGAAAAGTTAGGGAATTTGACTGATCAGGTAAAAGTCAGGGAATTTGGTTGGTCAGGAAAAAGTTAGGGAATTGCCTTTAAATCAAAGAAAGGTCAGGGAATTTGAGAATTTCTCCATACTGTGTCCGATTTATGTATGTTCCTGCCCGTGGACCGGAGCAGAGAAGGGCGTTGCACATGCTTGCAAGGAATTACGTGTTGAAGCTACAATTGGTCGTTTCCCGCTTACTTTTAACTCAACCAAAGCTATTTCATACATTGACCCTGCTGTTGCGTGTGCAAGGCAAAATTAATCGTACTTTTCTATATTTTCCCTTAAATTGAAGTGTCGACAACACTCTGGAAAAATACCATTTTAGTCTGAAAAAACGGGAAAAGTTAGGGCATTTGTTACTGCTACCTGGACAACCCGCTGTCTGTAGGTTTCAGAAACTCCTTCTTATTTCGCTTCTTCAGACACGATCTTTTACTTGAAAATTGTTTCGTACTTGCCGGAATTCGTACCTTCACTTATCTCAATTCAGAGCTGAAACGGGTCACCTGACGCGGAGGGAAATACATAGTTTTTACTTCTTTCCTTATTATACACTTGGGTCTGAACATAGTTTCTTTGAGATGTGACCCGGAACGGTGTGTTACCCCTGTCCCCAGAGGACCATGAATACAGCTTAGGACCATGAATACAGCTTTGACAGGTTCGTAACAATACTAATGTGATATAGAAATATACTCATATCTCCGGAAAGGAAAAAATCCCCAACCCCGGATGTGTGCAAATAACTCACCACTCGGAAAAACTATTCTGAAAGAATTTCTGAATCTCACAAATGAAAATATTTGCGTGATTGATTCAATCCACAAGAACAAGAACAGGTCAAATCTGGAACAAGACCAGGCGGGGTCACCGGATCAAGACTATGTCACTGGCTGAATTGGGTCCAGATTCGATCATCGGGTCACAATGTCACTCCGATCATTTAGGTGAAGAGCGGGTTATCGAGTCAGTCGGGCCAAGTTTCTGACCAGGTCATGTGAAAAGTTATCAGCTCTGTTCACGGTTCGAAGGGACTCTCATCCATTGCTTTTGCCAAGTTTAGACTAATACGAAGAGGTCCCGAACTTGTTTAAAGAGATCGTGCAAGACATTGGTGCTGTTTGACTGTGGGCCGAGGTTAGAAGTGAGTCATGGTGGATCATGTTTCATTCTATTGACTCACCCGTATTTTTTGCACGTTGCCGTAAAGGAAGAAGGAAGCTTCAGGAATTTTTACTTCTCCACTGCTGCTCCTCCTAGCGCTCACCAACACACAGAAGGGATGGAAAATCTGGCAATTCCGTCCTGCGCTGTTGCTGTTCCTTCACTCCACCAACCCGAACCTAACCTCTTGAAAGTGCCAGTATAGATTGAATCAACTACATTATTTTCTTGTATTTCGTATAAATTGCTTTTGGGTTCCTTTGCCCTTTACCATTTGATGCTCGCTAGGATGTAGCCACTTGCAACGAACGTAATCATCATGTATGATGATGGTGTCTTGTGTCTTTCAATATACTAACATGACATGTTTGGCACGTGCTGCTGCGCATATATGTTTGGTGCCTCATCCATGTTCGTGGCTTGAGCCTTCCTGCTTTTGTTGTGCGATAAAGGAAGAAACGAAATGCTCAAGCAATCTGATGCCGATTCACAAGAGCTCAGCGACGGACAACTGAGATGCTTGTAATTCATCTGGTTGTGTGAGTGAAGAGTGAATGGTGTTGTCACTTTCGTAACACGAAGAAAACTCGGATGAATTGTTGAGACCACTTGGTCTGCAAGATGGTCTAAACCAGAGCGAAAAAGCAATAAATAAAATAAAATGAATTGAATTGAATGAGCCTTTATTTCAGGGCGAAGTTCAACATACGCTGTTCTTCCACTTAGCGCAAATACAAGATGAATACACATAGAGCAGCCATCTTGAATAATACATGTAAGAAAATACAGTATACATTCAAAATATTATACAATCTAGTGTAAAGTCATAAAAAAATACATAATTATAGTTGCCATTACATAAGCCAACATTAAAAAAGGCAAAGAGAAGATGAAAGGAAAAAGGAAGTTGAGAGGTTTTGTACTATTTTAAATATGAAAGTAGAGGACAGAGGTTAGTCCAAGGTTAGTGTAAAGCAACAATCTCTAAAATAGAGAGTTCAAACTTTCAGAGAAGAAACGATTTCAAGAGTTCAATCCTTGCCGATTTTTTAATTTCTATTTTGTTCATTGTTGAAAGAGTTTCATTCTTGTAGGTCTGGATATTCATAGCAACAATGAACAAGAAAGAAAATAAACAATCGGCACTGATTGAACTCTTGAAATTATGAACTTTCTTCTCTGAAAATGTGAACTGTCTAGGCTTGAATTTGTAGGAGCAGCAAGGAAATTTCGTGCAACGATAAAAGTACATTAGACATATACGGAGATAGTGCTGCCATCTCTTGTCATAGATCTTGGCTTTACATTGCCCTTAATAGCATAGTAATGTAGCTAGTTTCAGCTGCGCAGTCCGTTTATGGTGAAATCTGCAGTCCTTTTCAATAGGACCCCCACTATCTGGGGGCCCACTTCACTGATCCAGACCGTTCCGGTTTCTCTCAAGTAGTATAGCCAAGACATTTCCAGCAACACCTCAACCACGTCTCAATACGTTGTCGCTCATGCGATATGTATTAACACGAACAAAGAAGGTATATAAATTCTTACATTATTAGCAAGAGAACTAAAATGGGTCACCGGGTCAAGGCTTCGGCCTCTGCTTGACCCAGCGATCCGATTTAGATCCGGGTAACCCGGAGGATAAAACAGACGGTTTAGTTATTTCCTTACGTTTGAACAATGTTTGTTTCAGGAGTTACAAGGACCGGAGCTTTTACTCCCAGAGGAAGATAAATAGGACGCCGAAACTCCCAGTTAATTATGTTTTCGAACAGGGTCACCTATGTTCGGGTCAGGACGTGTCACCGAAAGTGACCCGGTTTCAGCTCTGGTTAGCCAATAGTTATCGCTATGCTATCAACAGACCTAAAAAAGTTATTTAAAAAATCGTAAAAAAAATGTTCCAGGGAGCATACTTTCTATTTATATCATACAAATATCCCTATTTACAATAATCAAGTCTCTAGTATATTTCCCATCCTGACTGAGTTTTTTCAGAGGCTTTCCTCGGTCACACCCAGCTACTGGCAGAATGGTACCTTCAAACTAGGCTTTCGCCGACATCCTCTAAAAGGGTGAGTTAAAGTGATCCAGCGTTCTCCTGGATAGAATGGTTTCTTTCAGTCACGTGGCAATAGGTGTGCTGCTGCGAGCCCTATGCTATCATTGTGCACATGGTCGCGCGGGAAGGCAGCGGCTCCGGAGTTCTTGTATATTGAAAACGGGTTTGTACCTCAGTGGAAGCTCCAATGATGAACGGCGTGGTGTGACGATATTTTCAGCGGACATGTGCAGACTATCAACGCGGAACGTTATTGTGCGACGCTGCAACGTATGTGCTAAGCAATCAAGAAGAAGCGCCGTGGTGCATTATCGATCAGAGAGCAATCTTTCTGCAGAACAATGCTAGATCCCATATGGCGAATATGACGGTGGATACTTTACAGAAGTTGAAGTGGAAAACCCTACAGCAGCTACCACACAGCCCTGATCTTTTGTCGTGCAATTTTCTTGTGTTGGGTGTACTCAAGAAGAGGCTGAAAGCTCGGAGATTTGCTTGACATGGGGAAGTACAGGCGGCTGTTACAGCCATTCTCACCCAACTACCAAGGGAGTTTTGGAAGTGTGGCATGACCAGTCTAGTTACACAGTGGGAAGGGTCTCAATGCTGGAAGTGCATAATGTCTATCAACTGTACGTATATGTCTGTATGTTTCTCTTTTTGATATGTGTAAGAATGTTTTTATTATAAAAAAAAAATGATTCCGCTCACTTTCATTTGGCTGACCCTTATACAGTCCAGTGTCTTTGTTTTTGGAAACCACATTCACTTAAAGAAAACAAATCTCTACAAGTCATTTGACTTCCATTTTGTTATTTCGCATTGCGTTTCCTTTTTTGTTTTTCGTATGTTTCCCGTCGTGTACTTGGCTGGAAGCTATAAATATTATCGTTCGTATAATCAGACGTCGGACGCAAGGGACAGCTACAAAATAGGTAAGCCTATAAAACAATTAAGTGGCTGGCTTCAGTCCACTATATGGCACTCACCAAGTACTCGATCACCTTAGCAGATAAGTACGTCAACTTGTTTGGCATGATACACCTATTATGTAAGTTGCAATTAAAAGCAGGTGGTGCCAATCTATCCCCCTCGTGTTCAAGGCTTTGGTTTAGCTCCTTGGCCCAAGATGCATTTGACCGTATTTATGTACGCAGAATATATTTTGAACAGAGTAGGTCTTTATGTGTGCTAGTAAAGTACTTGATATTTTATTTTGAAGTCACTGCAGATATTAAGGTTAGTGTACAGCAACAATATCTAAAACTAGATGGCAGGCACTACCTCCGTTTGTCTTTTTTTTTTGTGCACGAAATTTCAATGCTGCTCCTACAAATTCAAGTCTAGAAAATTTAAACTTTCTGAGAAGACAGTTCATAACCATTTCAAGAGTTCTATCCGTGCCGATTTGAATGTATTTTTAAAGACTTTTAGGTAAGTTTGGCTCAGGCCGAATAGATGATGATGAAGGGAGAATTGGTTGAATGAAGAAGGTAGAAGGAAATGGGAGAACCCCGAGAAAACCCACGTACACCACAAAGTAAGTCCACCACAAAGCCCGCATGGCACTAACTAGGATCGAACGAGTAACCACAGAAACAAACGTTAGTGTCTGTTGAAAACAACTACGAACATATCAACCGCTTACAAGGGCGTCCATCAGGGAGGGGGGGGGGAGATTATCCTGCAAAGTATAATCTTCTCCCTCTAGCCGGAGAAAATTATACGTTGCAGGATAGAAAACAAAAATAATTTTTTTTGTGTTCCTTGGGTTTTCTCGCAGTGTTCCCATGCCTGGCGCTCTCAGGCTCACTCAGCCTCCTATCAAATGGAGTACCAGAGTGTCCTTGGTATTCCTCGGCGCCTTGGGGAGGTAAAGGCGGTCGAGCGTGGGACTGACCACCCCACCTCACTTCGTACCGTAGGTCAACCCCATGCACCGTTCACGACGTGTGCGAATCACACAGGAGATAGCTTTACCTTTACCAACACAATAGGCTTTATAGTCTAATTAGAGTATCGATATTTACAATAGTCATTTACAGACATTTTCATTATAATATTTCTAAATGATTTGGAAGATATATCATATATATCCAATTCGATACAAGTTCTACACATTTCATTGTAGGTAGTACATACTCTCCAGACTGGTGACTTTATCATTATATTGTCCTTGCCTTTTTGCAGTGGAAGAGACCAGTCTTGTCTACGCGAGTTTTTAATGACGGGGCACGAAACTGTAACAATGATACTAAGTCTATGCAGTCTAAGCCATTTTGAATTATTTTCCTCAGTGGTCGAAGTGAGGGGCACGAGGGAGCACGCCGTGTCCTTAACTTTTTAATTTTGATTTGGCGTACCTCTACCTTTTTTATTAATGGGAGCTCATTGCCTTCATTTTCAAAAGGTGAAGCCGCAGTAGGTGCAAGCGTACCCTTATTTTTCTAGCCCACTTCTCCAAGAGTTCCCTTACTTTTTCTCACCCTGATTTTCCTAAGAAATAATAGATCAGAAACCTTTGCTTTTATGAACATCAGCATAGTATATTTTCTCTAATGTAGAAACGTTGTTATACTTTCTTCCCATCCTTATTATTCTAAAAATCCTAGAATTTTAAAAGTTTCATTTGTAATATTTGTTATGTAGTTGTTAAACGTTAATTTCATATCAAACGTGACACCAAGATCTTTAACTACGTCGGGCCTACTTAATGCATACTTATGAATTTAATAATTAAATCCATAAATCGTTTTATTTCTACTGAATAAAACTTCATACTGACTAAAATTTGACTGATAACTCACCAGTTAGTAAAGATGTCTAAAGTATGCTGTAGTTTTATGGCATCTTCTATGGAATTAATTGTAGCATAATATTTGAGGTCATCCGCAAATAGCACTTTTTCATTATCCGGTATGAATTCCGGTAAGCCACTAATGAACAAGACGAATAAGAACGGTCCAAGCTTCGAGCCTTGCGGGACTCCTGACAGTGCTGTGTATTCATCAGATTTGTATTTCTTAAACAAAACAGACTGTCTGCGAATAGTTAGATAAGAGCACATGAACCTAATCAAGGATGGAGAGAGATGATAGTGATTTAATTTATCTAGTAATACATTGTGATTAACTCTGTCAAACGCCGTTTCAAAGTCAATATAGATCACATCGACTTTTTCCTTCGTCCAACGAGTTTGCAATAAAATCTGTAACAATAGAAAGGTTCGTTACCGTGAATTTTTGTGAAACAAATCCATGTTGTTTAGTTGAAATAACTGGCTTCACATGATCAATAATTCGTTGATATGCAATCTGTTCAAAGACTTTTGCGAAGACTTGTACGATTGCTATAGGCCTGTGGTTGGTAATTTCTCGTCTGTCGTTTTTTTAGGTATAGGACAAACTAAAGCAGATTTCCATTCCTTAGGGAAAATAAATGTTTTTAGTGCCAAGTTGAACGCAATCAATAGAGGACATTTAAATATGAATATATCAATACATCCTTTGACTATATAGGAGGGTATGCCATCAGATCCAACTGTAGTTTTGGATTTTATATTCTTGATAGGCTTCTCTATTTCATTCAAATGTATTTGGCCAGTAGACAGTATTACAATTTCTTCGTAATTTTTAGAATTACTATCAAAATTACTGAATGGCGGAGAAAAGGATACAAGTACTGATTAGCTATACTGTGCAAAATATTAGCTATTTCTTCATAGTTACACAAATCCCGACCTTCAAATTTTAATATATTTAGGGGAAGATATTTTGTTTTGTCTTTAATAAATTTCTACAGTTGACCTGAATCGTTATTGGTATTATTTTCAGAATTTGATATAAAGGTCTCATACGGTATTTTTAATATCTTTCTTGACTACCCTATGCAATCGAGCTAATTCCTGATAGCAGGGTTTTGAATTTTCAATTTTGAGTGTTGACTTTATGACAAATTGTTTTAGCCTTGAGTTTCCTAATGTATTTAGTAAACCAGACGGATACTTTGGGACGGAGATTCTTTTGCAGGGGACACATTTGACAAATATTTCATAAATAATATCATAAAGTTTACTAACTAAATCATTAACATTATTATACTCTTTTAAGCATTCCCAATCAGCTTCTAATATACTTTAAGGTAGTTAAGGTAGGTTCATGACATGGTTCCTTTTAAGTATTTGCACCCTTAATTTACTACATATTATCGTGATTAACCTGTTGATAACTTTTAGTAAATTATTGAAAAACTGTCGCTTTATTCTTGCCCCCTTCTGAAAATCACAATATGGGCGCCCTTGACTGCTTATATTGTTGCTTTTTGCATCACATATACATATGTGATTTTACTTGAAACCAATTTTCGAAATATTTCTCAAATTAGAAAGTTTTTAAAATGGCCTGTGTCGACCGTCCGTTGCTGATCTGTAACAAGACCTTAATATTTCCCAATGATACGAAACAAGATACTTCTTCATAAGGGATATATTGATGTCACTCATGGTTGTATCCGTATGTCGACTGCAGAAGCCAAGGGATATAAATGACATTGACGAATATAAAAAAAGTTTGAGGTAATCTTTTATACATAACCCGAAATATGTGTGCCACAAAATTGTCATATTTTGTGCATGGATACATTAAGAACCAAGGTTTGTTTGTACAAAGTATGACAGTTGTGTCATATATATTTCGGGTTATATATATAAAAGATTAACCCGAACTTTTTTTTTTTTTTTTCAATGTCACTTGTATGCTTCTGGACTCCTAAAGCAGACTTCTTCGTTAGCTATATGTTCAGAAGCTTTCATTTTCAAAATACGAAAAGACGTCGGTGTTGTTTTATGTGATTACAAGTTACTCCAAAATTCGTAACTAAAACAGTTTTCTTTGTGGTGCTAACACATTCCTCAAACAAGTTACTTTTTTTTGTGTGTGTGTATTTGTGAAACGTATAAGCACTTCCTCAAGGCTAAGCAATAAATCATGTTTTGTGCTGCTTTTGTTCTTGTGTGACTTTGAAGCAAAATGTGGTGAACATCTGCGCTGTAAAGATACATTAGTGGTACTCTGTTCGAAGTTGCAGTTCTTATCTACGTCACTGATGTTTAACGACCAGTGTTCCAATAGTCACTCATAGAGAACATATTATCTCTTGGTGTTTTCACATTGTTTTTGGTGTGGCTATTTCTGGACTGCTGGTCACCGTCAGTGTTGAGCATGTTTAGACGAACAGAATTTAGAAAGAAAAAAATAGATTGATTTTGTCTTCTTACGTTACAATACTGTCTTCATTGCTTGTTTGTATGAAACTCCAGTAAGATTTAACTTTTGCGAATATATTGATGTCAGGCAAAATTAGTATAAATTTGTTAGAAGTGTTGGCTTTGCTAAAAGAAGGCTTCTATAACCGGGACTCGAACCTGGATCTCCTAGTAGTCGACCTAATATTTTACCGTTTTACTACTACATGTAACATATTTTGTTAGAGAGGACCCGGTATACAATAGCTTTCTTAATAGCCTTCCAACATTATTCAGAACATCAATTCAGACAGAATTTTTTGAAATGGACTAAAAATCTTTTCATGGATGCACTGTTTCTATTAATTCATGAGTAGAAGTATTATGCTAAGATGTAAACAAAACTGGTAAGCTGAATATTGGGTTTGTTCAGGCGATCTGCTCGGTGTTACACTATCTGCTCTGGAAGTGTAAGATAATAACTGTTTTAATGAATGTGACGTCACTCTATTCGTGCAATTCCATGCAGCTCTCGTTGGAACGGGGAGGTGCTATACGTCTCTCCTTACACCACCGGTTTTCAAGCGAGATCACTTTTAAGCGCGATTGCTTTGGTCATCCGTCAATTCATAGGGGCCGCTAGTTTCCACACGAAATAATTGAACGCTACACAGAAGACTGGCGCGAAGAATGCATGGGATTTATCCTTCGCCAAAGGAGGCAAAAAAGGACACAAGGAAAGAAGAGGAGCTTATATGGACAGTTCTTAAGATGGTCGAGCTTCTGGTAGGAAAGGAAATAGTAGATGAAGGATGCGGTTAGGAGTTGCTCCTTGTTTCCTTCTGTTATCGTGCAACGCCATCTACAATCTTTTCGCTCCCACACACACTGAGAACGCAGCACGACTGTCAATTATTTGCACTCAGCTACACTCGCTCCCGAGCAGGGGCAGAAAGTGCTTGCACTGGGTTGCACACTCACGCCGGCTTTGGGTACAGTTGAGGTGCAAGTTTCACCACTCAATCGTACGGAAAATTGCACAAGCAGTGCAGCCCATCCGAACGAACCAAGTAATCATAGCCTATGTAATTTATCGTAATGAATGTTTCGATATTTAAGTAGTTTCTAGACGTATTGAAGTTAGCATGTATGATCCACGAGTGCCTATGCATAGGTGAAAATAAATATAATATTAAATCTTTGTGAACGTATTTAAACTTACGCTTTATTGCTATCTGAAGCATCTAGTGTAATAATCAGCTGTGTATAATGCTATACATTAGGTAGTCATAAATTTAAATGCCTTTTTTGCGGCCCTATGACAGAAGGTTTTACACTGAAATTGGAATAGGATAATAGATATGTATGTCCTTCTCCCTAAATAGGATCTTACCAGATGCCTTGGGCATAATGAAGCGAAACATAGTTCTATTTCGTTTCTATATACATAACATAGTTCTCGCTTTGAATGTGGTGTTAGTGTTACGTGTAAAAGCCTGTAATACTTTCAAGGTGGTACGTGGTATTTGGCTCGAAGCCTTTGTAAAGTGCTTTTCGTTCCTCGGGATACATATTAGTGCTAATAAAGGAAGCAGATATTGATGGGTAGCCAGTGGAGGGGAGCTGTTGGTGCCAACATTTCTTTCCAAATTTCATCATCAAATAAAGACAAACGAATAAACATTATAGTCTTTCGAAATTTTATAAAGGCGAATTAAAGCTAGAAAATCTATGTTTTGACAAAAAGCCACACACTCTTTGTGCCTTAGGTCTTTTATATTCGTAGGAGGAGATCCCTTCTTCACTTTTTCTACCTACTGTGTGATCGAAAATTTGGGAAGGGGGAGCTCTGGCAGAATCCCTGATTGAAATTAAGAGAGGATGTTTTTTTTTTGCGGGTATACGCTAAAGAGATCAGTTAGTAAATTAATTTTAATCGACAAAGAATATTAACAATTTAACACAATTGTAAAATATAATTTTAGAATTCATTAGAAATGAGAATGAGTGATGTACAAATAAAATAAATGTTAAAGATTTATGTAAAGGCTTAAATTTTGTTATAAAATGAGTACCGGTGGTAGCCTGTTTCAACACTAGCGTCTCAGCGTAGAAAGTCCTATTTTGGAGAGCTTGAAAAATCATGATGTAATCGCGTGTGTAATATAAAAAACAGCGTACCAGACTTACCAAACCTCTTATATGTAAAAAGAGAAAAGTTATTTAAAAAAACAGAATTTGATCCTGAGTTCTTCGTATTAACTTTCCGACATACTACCAATATACCAAATTGAAAATTGAAACTCAGCCGCTTATCAGAAGAGTAATATTTACTGTTTAAGGAGTAATGTGCCTGCGCGAGAATGACCCCGCCTTAATAGGGTTTTCTGTATTGAGACACTACTGTTTCAACTGGACTCCATCAATTTTTAGGGCTGATTTTCATGAAAGTTTGCTTTGCTTCTGATTTTAGTGAGTAACCAATTGAAACACGTGGTTTATTGCGTGTTTTACTGTAAGGTAAGTGTAACACATGTTTCAGTTGGCTATTCACCCATATCGCAAACAATGCAAGCTTTCATGAAAATCAGCCCTTACTCCTGCAGCACAACTGTACGAAGAAAATGAATAAGCTTCCGCTGAGGAGTTGCCGCTTTAGAGTAGTGGTTACAGTCGTGGATCACGTGACTTGGGTTCGATTTCCTGCGAGGTGATTATCATTTAGCTTTTTCAAAGCAAAGTTATTTCCATTGTATATATATTTCATATAATATATATACGCATTTTCAAATTTGCCGTCTACTAATCATTGGTTAGAAAAGTCAAGGTAGGTAGTGTTTTCTTTCTCTTTATACGCGATCCGCTCTCTCGCTGCTAAATCACTGCAACGCTGACAACTGGCTCTACGAGGTTCCTGTACCGCTGAGACATGTTTCGACTTCTTTCTCAACCCTAGTCTGTCTTGATATAATCAGTTCTTTGGCGCCTGAGTAGATAGTTGTTTGTAAGCCAATATATTATCTGTTTTTGCAGTGTCTTAGTTTCGTGTTGAAAGTTGCTTTACTAATAATACCTCCTTTGAAAAAAATGCTTCTGGCAAAAAAAAGAAAAAAAAAAAGAAATTTGGCAGTTATAAAGCTATAATGTTTTATATTTGTCTCAAGAGGTTGAAAGAGGAAGGGAATATTAATGTGCCTCTTTCATCGTAGTAGACGGCACCTGTTGGTGCCACTTACTGTGAAATAGCTCCCTTTGTCACCTGTGTTTTGTTACACTTCACGCCTGGACTGGATTTTAGCATACTGGATATGCATGTGTGATAGAGACAAAGAAAAAGAGGAGAAGAGATAAACCAAAATATATTGCAAGAAGAAATACGAAAGAGGAGAGAATGAAACAAGAGAATGGAGAACAGATCAAAACAACGTGAGGAAGAATGGACATTTCCGGTAGAACTTGGTTATTGCTGTAAAAAAAAAAAAATCTTCTGCTAAAGCATATTTTGGAAAACACTTTCTTTTCTTTCTGTGTTCTGTTTATCAAGAGATATCAGGCCTTGTTTCCAAACATTTCCAGTCGTGCGCTTAAATCAACCGCCGCCATGTTATGACGTAAGCTATCAGGAAACTGCTTGTCATTGAGCTAGAGGCTGTAGTTGATTACTTTGTATTGCTAAGAACCGATAGCATAAATAGATGAAAAGAAATAGTTTCTTTATTCAATGACACGTCAATAAATTTTTCTTAGAGAGCTTTTTTGATCGGAACGAGGCCGTGTTATCCACGCGCGCCAATGAAATCTTCTTGTAGCTGGAAATACAACTTTCAGAACACTGTTTGCAAGGTGTTACCGTGGATGACTCGTTAAGGCGTCGGCTTGTTGAGTGAAAGATCCCGGGCTCAAATCTTGACGGGAGCAAGCCTGTTTTTTTTAGTTGTTTTTTTTTAATTTCAAAATACTTTTGCATCTGTTCATATTTATTATTAATAATTGCTTTCTTGCATTTTAGTGACCATGGGTTAGCGGAGGTTAAGTAAGGTCAGTTTCGGTTATGTATCTTTACACTGTCCATTATCAAGTTCCGAGCGTAACGCGTTCGTAGTTTCTCGAACAAAATATTGTTTACCCTGCGGAGGAATATAAATCGAGAAAGGGCTTGGCTGCGTGCAGTGTGGAGGGATGCAAATAGGATCAACTGTGTAAACTTTCGTCGCCCGTATTCACTATTTATTGAATTTAAGTTTAAATTCGTATCCCACCTTGAATCATATTAACAATCACAATAAACCTGGTTTCACAGCTCATATTTGAATCGAATTTAAACTGCGAATATTAGCGATAGATTCAAGGTACCGTACTCGGCACTTTAGCAAGTCTTTACACGCATTACTTCACAAAATTTTTAATGTATACGGTGGCATAACACTTTGGAATGAATTTTGAGCACACAAAACAAATTACAAATAAAGAAAGGACTGACATGAGATATATGCAGTATCCCAACTTCCGATTTATTACTATTTGATGTAAACTTCACGTTTTGTTTTTCTTCCGCAGTAGGTGTCATGACACTGCCCTATATTAGCTATATATTGAACTCCGTTGAGTTCGAACGGTGAGGCTCTGGCGTTAATAAAGCTTTAACATATATAAAAAAAGCCTGTAAGAAACAAAAAATTTAAGTTAAAACTATTCTATTGAAGTTAATATTGCGTTTCGTAAACATGCGATCAGCCTTTGGTCAAAGAAAAAAGGCTGAAAAAAGTCTACGCGCTAACAATTTACGCCACAATGACAACACGGCAAGTCTGACATAAAATAGTGATAAGAAGAGAATTTTAAATTGAGACAATATCATGTCATACATTTCAGCCATTTCTGCTGTTAAAGATAGATATTTACTGTTTTAACTTGTTCAAGTGTCATGGCAGGCTTGTATATGAATTATTTCGTTAAGTGATGATGTGAATGTTCTTTCTTTTTTTTATGTGTTTTGCCTTCAAAAGAAACGTACATAACGAAAAACATGATATCTATTGAACTACTACAAATTGCTTACGTCAAACCAATCAGATGACGAGTTTCGTTGAATGACGTAGGAGGTAGAATTCTCCAGTGTTTCATTCTACATACGGCGTAGGGAATTGGCGACCCCATCGTCCGGCCGGCTTCTGCTGGTTGCAAGCAGCCAACAACGGCGTAGGGAATTGGCGACCCCATCGTCCAGCTGGCTTTTGCTGGCTGCAATCAGCCCTCGCAGCTAAACATCTACGCTGCCTGAAAGGAGGACCAGCCGAGAGGATTTCATTTCACCGCATTTTTCATGCACTGATGACTCATTATTTCATCTCCTCTTGTGCTGTGAGTTGCGCCTCCGCGCAATGACCAAGGATGTGACAGGATGTATTTGCATTGACGATGGCCCCTGGGCCCAGGGGAAAGGGAGCGGAACCATTGGATAGCGCCTAGTTCTTAGCAGCAGATTCTTGGATGGTCTAGCTCGTTGAGACTGGGAAGTGCGCCATTGGGGAGCTCTTCGGACCTTTGGTCTCGCCAACACTCGGGGGAGTGGGTGTCCCAAGTATCCATCAGTCGGGAGTACAAGTGATTTCGACGCCAAGTCATTGGACTTCGCCTCGATTTCCAGCTTGCTGACAAGGGTGATGAGGGTAGTACCCGGCAGCCTCGTTGGCTCCTCAGAACGAAGACGGAGAAGTGTGGGCATTTACGGCT
>JAGDQP010008011.1:33134-64782 GCA_022664845.1 Lepisma saccharinum | reverse complement strand
TGGGGATCCTAAAACCCACTACGTCCACCGCCACCAACCTTAAGGCTGTTGCCAGCTCGCGCCAAGTTCCTTTGTTCCTGTTACATGCTGTCACCAAGGAACTTGGCTCATCCGTCTCCCATTTCACACCTTTTTAGGGCTAAAGAACTTGGCTCCACTTTTTGCACCTCTGGTGTTTTTGTTCGGATTTCACAGCTTTTTGTAGGTGTATAATATATATACTCGCTCACTCGGCCTCGTTTAGGTCCTCGCCCCACGTAGCTGGCTGAGGCCTTAACTTTGAGTTTTTGGGTACTTACGCCCCTTTATCGTAACCACTCTCCAGGACACTGTGCTTCCATGTTGCAGATTTGTTCCCATACCCACCACCCATGGGAATGAAATATTTATTGAAACATAGGGAAGTTTTGCCATATTTATTGTAACCTACTTGTGATGATACAGCAAATTTGCTTCCTGCTGGCGGCCCTAAAATCCACCACCACCAACCCTAAGGCTCGAACATCACCTGATGTTTTGCTCGGATTTCACAGCTTTTTATACGTGTATATATATACTGGGTTCGCCTCGCTGGGTGTGCTGCCCCAGAATTCCGTGTGCGCCCCAACTTCAAATTTTTAGGGTTACGCCCCCTTTATTGTGATCAGACTTTCTGGGGACAGCGCCCCATGCTGTGCAGACCTTTTCCCATATCTCCTCGGGGGCTGCAGGCTCATAGCGGTGGTTTGATCATTTATTGAAACATTTTCGTGATGGTACACCTTCATACCAAATTTCGTTTCTCTAGCTTCAGTGGTTTGGAAAATGGTATTTGGGCGGCTATGTTGAATTAAAGAAAACGATTTTTAAAAAGTTTTCTTATATTGCCGTTACCTACTTGTGATGGTACACCTTCATACCAAATTTCGTTTCTATAGCTCGAATGGTGTGGAAAAAGTTTTTGTGCGGCCATTTTGATCCAAGTTAACAACTTTTTCAAAAATGTAAATTATTCTTAAACTACTCTTGTTAATACACCTTTATGCCAAATTTCGTATCTCTAGTTCAAACGATCTGGAAAATGGATTATGAAGTCAGCCATTTTGGATTCAAAATGATGTCTTTGCACATATTTTGTAATCTACTAGTGATGATATACCGTCATACTTCGAAATTTCATATTTCAATTTTTAACATCTTGTTTCTTACAGAACCTCAAAATCGCTGATTTCACAATAAACTCTTGTTCCTGTATAACATGCTGACGGTTTGTGACACGTGGAACTCGGCTGCATGCACTGCCGTACGTGTTGATACTCCCCTCGATTCGCTCGCGTCGCTGCGCCAAGAATCCCACGGCAGGCCGCGCATCGAACTTGAGGAGTTTGGAGGAACTGCGTCTTTTTATCACAACCAGAATCTGCAGTGCACTGCGCCACATGATGCAGATATTACCTCATACTCCAGAGCGCTGCGTTCGAATGGGGAAACGTCCACATTCTGCCTGTATAACATGCTCCTGGCAATGCTAACGTTTGTGACGAGTAAAACTTGGTGGGAGACGCAGGAGTATTGGAAGTTGGCGCGAGGAACTAGGCTCATCCATATTCCATTTCACCACTTTTTAAGGTTGAAGGAGTTGACTGGACAGTTTGCAACCCTGGTGCTTTTGCTCGTATTTCGCAGCTTTTTACACTTGTGTAATGTATATACTCGCTTCGCCTCATTGGGGCGCTGCCCCCAGAATTCCAAGATGGCCTCGCTGGGGCGCACCCCTTTATTGCAATCAGGCTCCAGCTGGGAACTGTAACCTAGTAGGGGAGACGAGCCAAATTTATTCTAACCTACTCGTAATGGTACACCTTCATACCAAATTTCGTTTCTCTAGCTTCAGCCGTTATAAAGTGGGGCTTAGGCGGGCATTTTGGATAAAAGATGGACACATTTTTAACGTTTTCTTATATTTTCGTGACATACTCGTGATGATACACTGTCATACCAAATTTCATTTCTCTATCTCGAACGATGTGAAAAATGGTATTTCAGCTGCCATTTTGAATCAAAGATGGTGAATTTTTTAAAACGTTGTTATGTTTTCCTAAACTACTCTTGATAATACATCATTATGCCAAATTTCGTATCTCTGGCTCAAGCAGTTGGAAAATGGATTTATGACGTCCGCCATTTTGGATCCAAGATGGCGACTTTAGAGATATTTTGTAATATTTTCATAATCTACAAATAATGTTGTACTGTCAAACTAAATTTCATTATTCTAGCGGCAGCCGTTTAGGCTGTGTATTCTTTAAAAGTTTAGGGTTGGCGGCCATTTTGAATTCAAAATGGCGACGTTTTCAAATTTTAAAAAAGTTTTCTTAATTTGCTATCAATGATGTAGTTTCATACCAAATTTCACTGTTCTATCTTTAGTCGTTTAGGCTGTGTATTCTTTGAAATTTTAGGTTTGGCGGCCATTTTGAATCCAAGATGGCAACCTTTTCAAAATGTCGGAATTTTTCCTTTATCTACTTATCATCCTCTACCATCATACCAAATTTCATGTTTCTAGCTTACTCCAAACACCCTAAACAATATGATGAGTGTCAGTCAGTGAGTGAGTGAGTGAGTGAGTGAGTGTCAGTTAGCCTAAAATGTGCAATTTCAGGGGTCCACAACTAGAACATAGTTTGAGATACGAATATGAAATTTTGTACATCTGCACATATTTACCATATCTCCTTAACGGCAGAAGCTCATATTCCTATCTTTAACATCTTTTTTCTTACGGGGCCCCCAAATCGTCGATTTTGCCATAAACTCTTGTTCCTGTATAACATGCTTCTGGCAATGCTAACGTTTTCTGACTTGAAGAACTTGGCTCATGCACTGCCGTGCATGTTGATATATGTGTATAAAATAAGCTTCGTACACCAACTTGTTGGGGCGTAGATTAAGATTCCGCAAGTTTCGACTGCCTACATGTATATGGTCTGGGGTCAGTGCTACCAAGGAATTGAAATTTTGAATACTTTTTTTGCACCGCTCTAGGGGGTCCCAGGGAGGTCCTACCAACCAATTTTCTTCTGTGTCTTATGTTAGTATGGCAAAGAAATTTCAAATGCAAGTTCAAGTATCAAAATCCGGCTTATAGTTCGCTAGATCCGAAACTAGCTGTATACATTGGGGTGCAGTTAACAGACTCATTTGTCGGCGTCAGTCGAAGAACTACCGTTCTTCATGATAATACGCCGGGTTACCGAGCTGAATGTTGTAGTTATCCTGAAACAATTTAGAGAATGTTGAAATCATTAAATCATTACTACAAAGAGTAGTTTTATAAATTTGTGCTTCTCGATACAAAGTATAACCTTTCCTCTAAAGCGATCTTGTAAATCCTGTACATTTTAGTACAACATAGACACACTCGGAGAATAAATCGGCTTCAGCAGAGGCGCCTAAAGGCTATAAATAAAATTCATTGAACCGATAGGGAAGTTCTCTGTAAGCCAGCAGACGCAAAGGTGGTCTCTCTAGGCCAAACTATAGATTGAGAGGTGACCGAGGAAGAATGGTTTAAAACTCTGCGCAAGCTGTTATACAAGCGACACCTTACCCAGCACTACGAGTCAGATATCAAGAAAGGGATACGAGATAGCAAGACCTTTAATAAGACTACAGAAACCTGATTTGAATTTGGCTAAGCTCACCAAGGCATTAGTCAATTTCGAAGAAAACATCACAGCTATTCAGCGGAGAACGAAAGCCCGTGGGTTCGGACCCCACAGCTCACTATCCTGACTGAGACTTTTCAGTGTTTCCCTGAGTTTCACCAAGCAAATGTCGGAATGCTACCTTAAATGCCCTGACCGATAACTTGTTCATCCTCTACCTAACCCATCTCGGCCTGATACAAAGATGCCAAAAGGGCTTAAATAAAATTCAGATTCAGTGGTAGTGGAAGGGTGGATAGAAAAAGAAGTAGATAGGAACTTACTGAACTGGACCAAAGGTTTTATCATTAATAAAGAATGGAAGATTATTGTTGACAAACACAGAGATATGTATGTTAATTGAGGTGTTAGGGGGCTCTAAGTTTGCTTCATGTTGATTCTCTTTTGTTTACTTGGGATGTTTTATGGCGTCTCTGATTGACTGATTGTTTCAGCCAATGGGGAGGCTGCTTGATCGGGCGCCTCTGATTGGCTGTTTGATTCGCAATGAGGGAGCAGGTAGATTATTGGGCTTGTATTTATATGTGTGTAATTTTTATGCGATTCACTAGAGCCAATACAGACATATTACCTGGGTTTTCCCACCCTTTCCAGCATGCGTGGTTTACCAGGTAATCTATCATAGTTAGTTCGATACAGGGATTTTTTCAGAATATACAGCAATGCATATTCTGGTTTTTGCCCTCTTCATACAAAATTCTCGTCGCGTTTCTCTATCTTCTGTTTTCACCTTCTTTCTTTCTACTTACATACTCCGATTCGCGGTAAATGTCTCCGAAAGACAGAAATCGTAAGCATCCACACCCGTGACAACAGACTTAAGTTGCATGTAGCATGTGCATGAATAGGAGATCACTGTAGAAGTTGGAGAGTGCTCGCTTCTCACTGCGGGACTTTACGGGGGCAGTGAAACTTTCAAGCTTTTCAAGCTGTACAGACTCAGTGTATGTCAGATGAGGATCTTTGCTAGAAGGTCGAAACGTTACGTGTAATTTATTTTTTACGAATATTATAGTCTTGTTCAGCAGTTCAGTGTTTTTTAAACTACAGTATTTTTTCATGTATGTAGGTACAGCAACAATGTAGTAACAAGTGGAAAAACTTTTCATTAAACGGAAAATTTTGCTTAGCTTTTTCATTTTAGGAAACTACCGTATTTTTCATGCATGTACAGCAACAATGTAGCAAGAAGTGGACAATTTTTCATGAAACGGAAAATTTTCCTAAACTTTTTCATTTTATGAAACTACTGTATTTTTACATTATTTTCTTTAGTTCACAATGGTTCGAGATGTCGTTAAATCTTAGAACGTTAATCGAACTCATTTTCGGACGTCATAGGATGATGAAATTTTGCAGAGTCACGTAAATCCAGTGACAATATAATATTCCATTGTTACTTTTTTATATTTCTATATTTTAAAAGCAAATTATGTTTTTTTTTATTCTCAACTTCTTTATCCTAAAATAAAATTCTAGCCTGCAACTAGCCTGTATTTTCCTGGTTGCATAACACTTTAGGATTATGAGTACACAATATTTAGCTTTAGAAAATATATCCGAACATCGAAAAAGCTCGAAAAAAAATATAAAAAAATTTTTTAAAGATATTCTTTTCTTAATCATTTCGTACTAAAAAGGAAAAAAATTGGTGAATGCATGACTAAAAAGAAAAGAATGAGGCGCGTCATTTCAAGAATTTATAAAGTGACTGTATGCTTTCCTTTGTAGGCATGCATAAACAAATTTTTGTTTTACTTTTCAATACGAATTGATTAAGTAAAGAATGTTTTTAAAATGTTTCTTTATTTTCTTTTTCATGTATGTAGGTACAGCAACAATGTAGGAACAAGTGGAGAAATTTTTGATTGAAAGGAAAATATTCCTTAGATTTTTAATTTTATGAAATTACCATATATTTTCTTGTATGTAAATATAGCAACACTGTAGGAACAATTGGAAAATCTTTTCATAAATCAGAAAATTTTCTGGAAAATTTCCCCTAGATATGTCTTACAAGGTGCATTTACCAAGTGTGTCTCCGGGGTTTGTTTAAAATTGATTAAAATGCAACGTTCTCCGCGGTCCAAAGTATAATGTACTAATTTTAGCGGCCGATATCAGGTAATTTGTTTATTTATGAGCCTTCATACAAGCGGAATGTTATCGTAAATTACTATTACGCTCGGACACTAAATTACTTTTATTTTCGTTAGATAGAACAGGACATGAATGTGAGAATATGCAAAACAAATTGAATCAAGTACTGCTTCTCTGACATATGTTACACACACCGTCCCCCATCTTAGATCCGCTATATTGGATTCAAGTTATTTTTTCAAATGGGAATAGGGTCAAGTGATACATCAAATTCGTGTAAAATCCTCGCAGAAATTCACTGGTGTACTTAGGTTCTCTAACCGTTTGTAAGTTATTGAATAAAATAGACCACCTACAATATTAAGTTGCTTCATGAAAAGTGTGGAATCGCCCATTGAATTACTGTAGATAGGAAAGCACATGAATGCAGAAATATGCAGTATGAATGAAACGAAGTTATACATCTTTAACAAATATGACAATCACCGTCCGCAATATTGGATTCAAGGTAACTTTTTCAAATGAGAATAGGTGCAAGTGATATGATACATGAAATTCAAATAAAATCTTCGCAGAAATGCACTGGTGTATTTAGTTTGACTGTATCTGGAACCGTTTTGAACCAAAAAACAATAGTTTTTTTTTTCGACGCCAACAGAAACGTGTGTACCAAATTTCAACTTAATCTGTGGAGTTGGACGTGAGTTATCGTTGAGGAAAGATTCTCTGGACATACATACAGACGGATACAACTCAGCGACATCAAAACGAAAATGATATTTCTTTACATTTTAGTAGAGATGGTAAAACCTAAATCTGGTCTTATCTCGATTTGGAAAATGTGACCCTAACATAGTATAACATTAAAGTAATAAAAATCACAGATGAAGAAATAATTAGAGTTATGACACTACTTTTTAATGAGATTTTATACCTATTATTATAAAGAGATTTAAAGAGATTTTATTATTTTTTCAGTTAGATATTTTCTTTTTAATTTTTCAACATCAAAAACGTAAGTGTAATTGATGTTACTCTTCAATGTCTATTCGCGAAGTGCCTGGTGGGGATTTAACTGAACGTTTTTATACAGACCGTCAATAAATTTTGTTGGCGCTGTTTCAGGTTGCCCATATTGATTTGTTTGCAATAGACTGGCTGTAAGTAGTGGTCTAATCGTGCGGAAGTAGCTTGTGACTGTGTTAGCAAAGTTGAAGAGTGTTAGACTTCATAAATACTGCTTTACTTTTATTATTGTATGTTAGTGACCTATAATCATGGGGTGTATGCTATTGTGCAAGCGTGGTGTGTGTATGTGTTTATTATCTACGATGAAAATCGATGCCTGTAAGGTGTTAGAGGCTCTACACCAGATTGAAGTACCATTTTTAACACGGAAAGTACATGATGAAGGAAGGGAGATTGCAAGTAGTATTTTCAGCCTAATCAAGAAACTTGGAAGAAATATGACTGAAATTCTGAATGATGAAGAATTAGTGCAAATGCCTTCCGTGGAAGTTACTAAAACAGAGCCGCTTTATGAGCCTTTGATTGACGATGTGGGTAACGTTTGGTTATGTGAAAAAGGTAATTGAAGCTAAAAACATAGGATGGTCACTGAAGACAATCATATACCACTTTAAGAGAGTAAAGGATAGGATGTGATCAATAATGAACAAGACGTAAGAAACTTAAGGTCATATCGGAATGTGTGTAGTAAAAGTTTCAAGAGGCAAGGAAAGATCTTATAATTATCCATGATATTGATTTCAGACGATGGACATGCACAAAAGCTAGAGAACTTAGGCTAACCGATTTCAAAGGAAAACCAACCTGGATTTAGAATTTCAAGACAGTTCACAAAATTGTTACTAGCAAGATGATGCGCTTTGTGACGTACAAACATGCTCAGTAAGAAGAGGAGATTGAGAATTCTGCGATCGCATTTGGTATGGAATTCAGCGACAAGAGCGTCCCAAAGTATTCTTCAGCTGAAATTCTAAATACCGAACAATCTGAATTCAATTATTAGATTCACAGAGATCGTACACTATCTAACATGGGTGAAAGAAACACCATTGTTGGAGTAAAATCTGTGTCTGGAATATCGCATTCATATACAATTCAGCCACTTGTCTCCTTGGAAGGCAAACTACTTTCCCCTCTTCTTATTCTCTTATTCTCGTACGTCAACCAAGTGGTGCCTTTGGTCTCATTGTGCAACAGAAACTGATTCCACCTCCAAACGTATATATAACGTGTTCCAAATCTGGCAAAGTGGACAATAATATTCTTGGAACAATTGTGCGATAATTGCCTCTTTCTCAATGTTGAAACGAAGTGTTATCTAGTCCTTGATTCACTTTCTTTCCATTAGTAGCATCTGTTTTGAATTCCGGGTAAAAATTTAGAAACAGGAACCGTTTCGCCTGGTGTAACGTCACTGGTCCAGCCTCTAAATGTATACTTTTCCGTCAATGGAAAGTGTTTGCAAAATGATTTTGTCCGCGAGTTTTGCTCGATAGTATTGATATAGATATCATATATCTTCACGCCCGTATCGATAATCAGTTCAGTGATCCAATATTCAACAACTTGATTACGCACGCCTGGAAAAAAGCTGCATTCCCCGTTAATTGTGATTTCTTTGTCGCTTCTGACAACGTTCTTTGGCGGATGGAAGATTCGAGTTGCTCATCTCCCAACTGCCCAAAGCATCATTCAAGCAGTATGCTTACTGTCGAGTATATTTATGCTTACAGGATTTGTTCATCTAGTCTAAGAAGCATGAATAATTACCACTATGGGCAGCAACAATATTAGCACTACTACACACAAACTAGACCACGCAGAACTTTACCTCTTGTTCAACATTAGTAAAGTGCCTGACATTTAACATGCAATAACTTCAAAACGGTTCAAAACGTTCAAAACGATACAGTCAAACTAAATACACCAGTGCATTGCTTCGAAAGTTTTACATGAATTAATCATTTGCAACTATTCCCATTTGAAAAAAAAAATAAAAAAAACACTTGAATTCAATATAGCGGATCCAAAATTGCGGACGGTGATTGTCATATTTGTTAAAGATGTATAACTTGGTTCCATTCACACTGCATATGGCAGCGTTCATGTGCTTTCCTATCTACAGTAATTCAACGGGTGATCCCACACTATTCATGAAGCAACTTAATATTGTAGGTGGTCTATCATATCCAATAACTTACAAACGGTTAGAGATACTGTAAAACTAACTACACCAGTGAATTTCTGCGAGGGTTTTATATGAATTTGATGTATCACTTGACCCTATCCCCATTTGAAAAAATAACTTGAATCCAATATAGCGGATCTAAGATGGGGGACGGTGTATGTAATATGTGTCAGAGAAGCAGTACTTGGTCCAATTTGGTTTGCATATGCCAACATTCATGTTTAGTTCTATCTAAAGAAAGTGAAAACAATTTTTTATCCGAGCGTAATAGTAGTTTACTATAGCATTCTGCATATATGAAGATTTATAAATATGCAAATTAACGGTATGGCCGCTAAAATTAGGACAATACACATTAGCCGCGGAGAACTTTGCATTTTAATCAATTTTAAACAAATCCCGTTGAGATACTTGGCGAATGTACCTTACTAGTTTTGCAACATTCAGTTTTTGACGCTGTAAAAATGCCTTGGAATTTTCATGTTTTATAACCACAGTAACACACAAATAGAGTTACCAACAGTCCCGTTTTTGCCGGATATGTCCGGCCTTTCAACCTTTTCAGAAATATCAGGCCGGCATTTGTCTTTTCCTTGAAATAGTCCGGCATTTTAAAAATAAAGTAATCAAGACATTACTACATCGAAACTGCATTATTTGTGTTATTTACGGTAAACTGTATGGTCATAAGCGATAATTTGTCACTATTTATTAACTACTAAGGTGTGTAGTTGGTGGTACTGTCGATATATCGCACTCGATTATTTTTGTCTCCGTTCGCGACATTGCACATGAGCAAGTAATATTTTTGTCTTTATCCTCCCCAAAACTTTCACCACTAGATAAAAAGATTCATAACGAACGTAACTGCGCCTACAACAAAAAATGTTGATTGCATCAATTTCAATGTGTCCGCATTTTTAAAAAAAAAATCCGGCATTTTTCTGAGTTTTGTCCGGCATTTGACAATTTTTAGTTACTAACCCTACACACAAACATGTTTCGAACGTTGATTTTGGTTTATTTCGTTGATTGACCTTTATCGGTCGAGAAAAGTAAGTTTAATTTTAAGTCATATTTCAACAGTGTCTTGCTATTGTTGATAAGATGTTATTTCGAATCCAGCTGTTATTTCCAACTATGGCAATGAGTTCGTTTCATGGGATTTTATCTAATTTAATTGAATAAAATTTGTGATTAAAAGATAATTGAATGTCATTAACTATTAATTTGTGTCCTTTTATCTATGTTGAAAACACGTTGAATTTCAATCTATACTCTAACGTAAACTTGATTTCGTTGATAGGACGTTAACGTGACGTATTTGGAAATATTATATTGAGCTGTGCCATAGATTGAGCTTCATATGCGTCTTTCCAAGTTAATTGCATAAAAATTGTGCTTAAAACCAAGAGAGTAAACTTAACTACGTTCCTCATGTTATCATTTGAATGTTGAAAACAGATTGAATTTAAAACTGGATCTCAACGGATATTTGATTTCGTTAATAGGGCGTTAATGTAAAGAATTTTCAACTTTCCTTTTCAACTATGACATAGATTTCGCTTCCCATGCGGTTTTCTAAGGCAGCCTATTAGACTTATTGAGAAATAGAAATTCAATAGAGCAGCGATAGTCAAAGTATTAACGAAAGAAAATGCACATAACAAAGAAAGAAGGAATGTATCTTTTATTCTTATTCTTACATGATAATGAACCAACACGTCTGTATTTGTGGCGATTGCGTTCTACACTACAAAAAATAGCTGTATTAATTCAACACAATGCGGTGTCCCAGCGTGACTACCACTCTTTGTGTGTTAAATCAACACAACACACGGTGTTGATTTTGGTACTGGGAGGAAAAAGTTACGGCTGCAGCGAGATTTGAACATGGGATGCTCAGTAAGAAGTCGAGCGTCTTACCGACTTGACTAAATTGTCAGACAGAAAAAAGCACTAGATGCAAAGGATATTTAATGAGCAACATTTTAATTAGACTACTACACTAAAGATCTAAACAGTGTAGGGGATCAAATATTTGTTCCTGAACCCCAAAAACAAACTAAGTTACTTGCACGATTTATCCCATGGTTTAATCACTTGCCATTTGTCAATTAGGAACCAGAATTCCCATTCATTGAGGATATTCTATTTCTATGAAAGTAAGCAAGATGGCAACACCCAAACACTTGAGCAGTATTGCGGCTTTCTTATCGTAACAACATTTCAAATGCTGCGCTTGCTTTTATAGAAATGGAATATATTCTCAATGAACGGGAATTCTGATCCCTAATTGACAAATGGAAAAGCGATTAAATCATGGCATAAGTTGTGAGAGTAACTTTGTTTGTGTTTGGGGTTCAGCAACATTTTTTATCCTCTATATTGTTTGAATCTAGTGGTCTTTCTGTTTGACAATTTAGTTATGTCGATAAGGCGCTCGACTTCTGAGTGAGCAACCCATGTTCAAATCTTGCTGCAGCCGTAATTTGTTTTCTCCCAGTACCGAAATCAACACTGTGTGCTGTGTTGATTTAACACAAAAAGTGGTAGTCACGCTGGGACACTGCATTGTGTTGAATTAACACGATTGTGAATTTTGAATTTATTTATGGCCTCTAGGCAATTATGGCTCAGGCTGTACGGATGATGATGGGATGAAGTGGTGGAATGAAGAAACTGTGAGGAAACGGAGGGACCCCGAGAAAACTCACGCACACATTGTTTGTTCACCACGAAGCCCACATGGCATGAGCAGGGATCGATCCGACGATCCCTAGTACCAGAGATGAGCGCTCTAACAACTGAGCCACCGTGTACACGGCTGTTTTTTTTACTGTGCACAGATAATGCCTTCGTAATATAAAGGGAATAGTGGTTAGTGGGAATAGTGGAAACTCCGTGGATAGGTGGTTAGCGAGGCTTACCAAGAACGAGTGCCAATAGTTCCAGCTACGAACCCTAGAATAGACGGTTGGAAATTTTACTGTTGGAAAATTAATGTATCATGATGAAATCAACGGACATAATGCAGCTTAATGTGTATACCATAAGACAGCAAACATGTTCTGGTTTGGCCAACTGAACCCGTTTATTTATCGTCCGCTTCTTGATTTGAATCTGTTTCTTCTCAGCCATTATTCATATCGAATAAACTATTGAACAGGTTGATATTTCGGTATATTTACAACGTTAAAATTAGTTTCGGAACTAATGTTTAATCCGCGTATTTTCAACATGTGTGCTACCGGGGAAGTTAACCGAAACATCCTTGGCGTTATTGATAATCAGAAACATATAAGTATACATAATATGCCATTTACCGTTAGTCCTCAAAGTAATTCTGATCTGGATTCAGTATCTGATTTGCCAACGTTTGAGCAGCTACGCAATGCCCTGACCGGTAAAACTGTCAGAGGGAGGTCCATGGATGGTAGTTTAGTCAAAATAGTCAAAATGTTACGTACACCTAGAAGAAATTGTTATAGTAATGATATTTTGTCCTTGCATTACTATACACAAGACCAGTAAATACCAAAAATAACAGAAGTTTATAAAATAACGCGCAATTTAACCAAATAGCCAAAGATACAAAACACATCTTTTGCATTTACAGTATTTAATAATTTTCGTCTATTATTAATTCAACATTCACTGCGATAAACAACACAAAAATGCACAAACAGTTAAGAAAATTAACTTAATTTACTTTAAGTAAAATGAACTGAGTCCATTATATCGTCACCTTGCTGACGAAAGGACGACGTGTTTCAGCATCTATTTTATACATTTTTCTGCGGACAATCCATTTCTGGACAGAAATAAACCTTATTCAAAATTGACTTACATAACTTTTCCTTCAACAGCCTCGTATCTAGCATTAATAACTCTAATGCAATTTTAGGTGTAGTATCAAATATTCATTAATTCAAGATTATTTCAATGAACAAATGAATCGTAAGATGCAAATAAGTGATATGTTCAAAAGATAAAACTGTACTGGAAACTCTAAAAACTGAGCGTTCATGCTATCACCAAGCAATCTTTACAGTCTTTGCTCAACCAGAAGGAAGTGTATCACATGACCCAAGTTTACACAGGTTATGTATTAACCCCTAAAGGGTTCAATTCTCTACTTATGACATTTTTACAAAAAATGGCACATATCACCTTTTTGTACCTTACGATTGAAATCAGTACATTTATAGTAATCAGTACATGTATATCATTTATAGTAAATAATACAGTAATAAACAGTAAACCGAATGAGAAAAAAACTGTCACACGTCATAGCGAATGGTATTATGTATCATAATAGTAAACAGATAAATGATAAAATGTAACTAAAATATAAATAATAGCTTTCGTAGCACTATTTCTTTATAATGTAGCCAGTCAACATTTCTAAACAATAGCATAAGGTATAAACAATGCTTATTACCACAAAAGTATTCGCAAACCGTTGTAGAAGTAGAGTTACTATTGCATAGTAACTCTGGAGTTACTATTGTATATTCTATAGAGTTACTATTGTATATTCTATAGAGTTACTATTGTAGAGTTACTATATTGTATAGCACCTAAAACATTATAAACATATGCATATCATGCCCCTTGGTACTACTAAACGCTTTGTTTCCCTTCCCTTCAGAGGTCTAAGGAGGTTGAAAGAGAAATGTTCAACATTAATGAGCACTTTTGCTTGTGTAATAAGCGAGATCGGCATCAGCACACCCTGATCAGCAGTTAGCCTCGTCTTAGTTGTCATCAATGGTTTGTAATGATAAATCCGTTTTACAATTGATGCAGTCACTCCCACTGCAGTTTTTGCATTCAGAAACGCTTGTAAGCCTATTTTTTCTGCAGGAACACCGATTTGTGCTACAAAACTTATCGTCGAGCTGTCTGCATCCACAACGCACAATCTTCGGGACGTTATCGTGAGCGGGTGGCAAGTCTGTCGGAACTGGTATGTAATGCTGTGATTTAAGCGTCTTTAATTTGCCGACTTTGTAGGGCGCAGAAGTTGTGTCACAACCACTCATGGCATGAATGAATAATATGTGATCCCTAACGTTAGGTGAGAGATGGCTCCTTATTTGATGTATGTCATAGATAGAGGGAGATTGTGTTCTATTCTTCACCAATGTCTGCATGAGTAGTTTCCCAACTGCTTCGTCTGCATGGTGAATTAGTAGTACGAGTATGTCATCTGAAATTGGATGAACTTTGGATAAGGCGATGGCTGTAGATACTATCAATGGATCTGCATCTCTGGTTGCCATGTGCACTTGATGACCGTTAGCTTGAAATATGTCTACCAGAAATAATATGAGGCATTTCACGTTTCCTCCATTGCGGAGCAGAGATTGTTGATTTTTGTACTCCGCCAGAAGAAATGTGAATGTCGGGTGAAAAGGACGATTACACAGTTTCTTCCGAAGTGGTTACTCAAAAACTTCACATACAAAGTGGCCACGTCATCCCAGGTTCCAACCTTGAGCCACACCACATGGTGAAGCAAACAACCTCCATCAATGACGCATACTTCTTCTGGAACATCTCATGTATTCTTTGCGTTTTGGGTGAGAGTATGGTCTTTGTAAAGATTCATATATTTTTAATATAACTCGATAACAACATTTGTTCAACATCTCTGCTCGTTACCGTCACTTAATTTTTCTCAAGTAATACATTTACACTACAATCTTAATGGATTGGTGTATCCTGTACAAATCAAATGGCTCGCATTCTATTTTTCCTTTTTCCTGGGTAAGTTGTTTTATCCTCTTGGTCTGAGTTCTACATTTTTTCCTTAGCATTTGTACCACTGTAAGATATTTATCCCTATACAAGTCAGTGGATAGTTTCTCGGTTTCGATAAGCCTCATCCATAATTTCTGTCCATATAAACTATCCGCTTCCGCTCTTACTAATTTCTTACTTATAGCCATTCTTTGTACACCCTTTACATATCCACCATCATGTCTTCCTTTTGATTAGTCATTCCTTTTTGGTTTTCAAGATCTTCATCATTTACAGTGTTTATCGGCTTTCTTCCTGAAATTATTTGTAAATAGTATACTGGCGTCAGGTAATCTGGTATAACATTATATTCCACTGCCTTTTTCTTCCTTTTCACCTTTTGAAAACAATATTCCCCTATATCTAATTTCAGTGGGTTTCTTGGTAATGGTTGTGGGATATCCGACTTCCTGGCTTTCCTCGATTTTCTAAATATTTTTCCCTTCAGATTACTTCCTTATTTTTCTTCTTCTGTACTGTTTTCTAAACATTTCCATTATTTTAAGTTTTAATTGTGCCTTTTTCTTCCCTTTTTTGCCAATTTGCATGTTTCTTACCTTTAGTTAATCTTTGCTTAGATTTTCCTTATCTTTTTCCCTTCCTTGCCATCTCATTTCTCTGTCTTGTACGTTGTTCCATCCGTAACTCTAGCTTTAATTTCAGTTATTCCTCTTTCTTTGACTGTAACTTCTTTTCCTTTCATCTTATCCTTCGCTTCCCCTTCTCGAATTACTCCCCTTTTATCTGTTAGTTCATGGTTGTGGTTATCCTGAGATAAATTTTGGTCCAATAGTTTTTCCTGAGGTAGATACTTTGTTTGCTTATACTCTTTCCACAACCTACAGTGTTTTCCAGCTCTCTTACCACTTTAGTTTTTTGTTTCGTTGGCACACTATAATTTTCACATAAATTATTTATCTCAACAACTACTTACTCCAAGCCCTTGATATTTTGGACACTTCCATTATCACTGACAACTTCCATATCATTATTTCCCAATATTATAGAAACATTTTTCGACTTAGTCACTATTTTCTGACGATTTATTAGATCCCTTTCCGTTCTTGACATAATCACAATTTGTGCTTTGTGATTGATAATTTCCTCTCTGGTTATCCTTTAAAACACATTGGTATTTCCTTGATGAATTAATGAACCAATAGTAAATCCCACTTTCTTTTGCCAATTGGGCCTTGACTCAGCCATTACTGTTCCCTGAATATTTGATTCGAACTGTAATATCGTTCTAGTTACCTTGTCTTTCTTCTCTACACAACACTTTTCCCACCGATTATCAAGGTTTTCTAAATTTGTAATTTCAATTTCCATATCATTCTCTTTAGTCTCATTGTAAATCCTTACATCATCACAATCGTTTCTTATGATTCCCTAGTCTCCTTTCCTTTCGATTTCTTCTTCTCTCCCTTGAGCGGATACCTTAATTTTATTCATAACGTCTTATTCTTTCTTGGACTTATTAATTTCATTCGATTCTAATCCTTTCTAATCCCTTTTCTTTTGTCATTCTACTTTTCTTTTTTGCAATAAGTATTGGAACTGGCTTATCTTTTATAACTAATCGACACGTAGATACCTCCTTTTTACAATTCTGTATTCCATGTTTTATTTCGTCGAATCTTTCCTCTCCCTCCTTTTGTTCCTGTTCCTTTACTTTACGCCTTTCCTCCCCCTCCTTTTGTTCCTGTTCCTTTACTTTACGCCTTTCCTCTCCCTACTTTTGTTATTGTTCCTTTACTTTACGCCTTTCCTCTTTTTTCTTTTGTTCGTCTTCCTTCCTTTTCGCCTTTCTTCTCGTTCCTTTTCCATTTCCGGTCAAATAATTGCTCCATTAAATTAAGCAACGTCCTTGTATCGTTTTCAGTAATCTGCAATACATCTCCCTGTATCAAATCCTCTTTAGTCATGGCTTTTGTTTCTCCTGTAAATCTATTACATTGCTTTCTTTTCAATGAATTTCCTCTTCACTGTCAGAAGTTGATCTTTCGTCTACCCTATCAACGCCCCTTGGATTGGTACCCATTTCCTGTAATAGGACCTTCACTTCTACTCTTTACAATAACTTATATTTGTCGCTGTATTGATATGGTCCTCCTGTTACTGATGCGCGACTGCTTTCTTTTATCTTTGCTACGACTAATCTCCAGGGTCGTTATGTGGGTTACCTTCGATGTTGGGTAGTTTGAATGATTAACTAGCAAATCTATACCGTAGTGTGGGCTACACTGAATATTCTTAGAGATTTTTGCTTACAATCACCACGGCGCTTAGAGCAGATAAAGTGACTATGAGCAAATACATCAAAACATCTAACTATACGAAATTAAGGCGTCAAAAGTAAGGTATTTATTCAACAGAGGCTTTTAAGTACAAAATCCCTCTTTAGTTCCTCTAATTTGAAGTTCCCGTCATGAACCCTTTACATACCAGGTTCGTACATTTAACTGGTGTACATAATACTTTACAATATAAAATTTCTTGTATTAAATTACTTTTAAATCCTTAACTAAACAGTGTTCATCCATATGGGCCGATAATAACAACAATAAAACAATCCTTACTTTCCACATAAAATGTTGCTCACTTCAATTTTTGTATAACAAAAGTAATGACATGTAGCGCTCACCCTTTGAAACTCTAAAATCACTCCTTCACCTCACTTGACTTTGAGCATTACATATATTATATAAAACTTCATTTAAAAATAACAATTAACTTTATAAACAATTAAATCCAATAATTTAATTCGATTCCCTTCTTCCTATAGCCCATATAAAACTTGTGCAGATGAAATCTGTTTAACTAGAAACCTAGGTGCATTCGGCAAGCTTACCACATGTTTGGATACTGTTCTGCTCTCTGTCCGCCTTTAGGGTTTCTGAGCGTCCACTGCGGAGTTCATCACACAGGAATGAATCTCCCGACCAGAATCTATGAAACCAATGTCGGGCGGTGTATTCATTCACAGGAATATCCCTAAAGGCTTGACGTATTCTGTGACTTGATTCGACTTCGGACAGACGCATCTTAAAGTAATAAAGAGGACAACCTGAGCAAGTTTCTTGGACAGCTTCATTTGTCTTTGCCACTACTCAATCTATGACTGCTATGAGTGCACAAAACACCTGTATTCTTGATCACGATCAATGTTCCCACTTCCACCTCAATGGTCAATGATCTCCATTCCAGCACTTTGGCACTTATTTCCCTTTCAGAGCTCAGGGCTTCCCATGCAACATTGAAAACAGGAAGAACGTTTTTGGTTACCTTGTAGAAGTTATTGATCTCTGTCACAGTTTACATTCTACAAACATGAACTTTGTAGTGCAAGTTATTTGCTTTAATTTGAGTTATCTAGTTCCGCTTTATCTTACACATGAAGAAAGTTAACTGGTAGCATGATATCACTTGCTCCGCCACTACCCCCACCCGCAATAGTTTCAGAATTGAGAAGTATTTATTTGCTCTTTTGTGCACTAATTAACAAATAAAAGAAGCCACAATATTGTATCACAAAATACACACGAAAATACAGTTGCTGCCCCACTATTAGGTAAATTAACATCAGATGTCAGCTGTTAGCAAACACGTTATGACCTATATCGTTGCGCATCAAGGAAATTAACAATACAGTTGTAAACATGTAATTGTGGAATTTAATAGAGGATGTGAGTACATAGGGAAAACCAGACAGACATTTAGAACATTACAACCTAGATTTATATAAAAGAAAATAAAATCAATGGTTTAGAATACGGTCATAAAGTGACTGTATTCGCAGATTTTTCACAACAATGTGAGCTACCAATTGTGCTCTTCCTATTGCTTGTTATCTTTGATACCTAAAACGATTAGAAAAAAGTGCTCTGTAAATTATAGTCCTTAATGGAACATCGACGCTGAACTAAAATGACAATAATCTGAGGAAAGACTCTTCTTGCTTGTGAGATAGACGCATAATGATATTAACGAATAAAACAGAATATGTTACTATTATATTAGGAAGGATTATACCTATAATTTTATATAATTTGCAGCTAAATTTCTTAAAGAAAACATCTTTCGTACACATTCCTAATGTTCCTTTTTATTTTACGGTATCTAACTTTTCTAACTTTACCTTAAGCAATATCGTTGTCAAGACGAGTAGTAACAAAGTATCAAGGAGAAAAGTATTTTCTCTTGCATAATTTTATGATGGAGTTAGTTCACATAACTTTCAAAAGTGTAGAAAAATGTTTCTTTTCGTACGAAGATAGAACGTAAACAGCCTTTCTCTCTGAAAGAAAGGTAGTAACAGGCCCATTTCCACAAAACTTCTTCCGTTGGTAACACTCTTCCTTTCCGCTTTTTGCAGAAAAACCATCTTCAAGAGTCTTCAAAGGTACTATTTGAAGAGAATTTCGCTTCCCAAGTTTCTCTTTATGCAAACCTCATATTTGTTACTGCTTTACTACAACCAACGGTACATGAGAGTCTACCAAGAAAATCTTCAGTACTTTAAAGTTTTTGATAACTTTCTTTCGTATGTTTGATCTCTGTTTTTCGTGAGAATGGTCTTATTAAACTTCACTGAGTAGAGGAACCTGTAATGAAGAAATTGGTTTGTCCACCAAGGTTTGCTGGGTCCGTTTAATGAGCAAGTCACATTTTACTTCAGTATTGTCTTTGCTGTTCGTCGTGGTTTTAACAGTTATAAAAACAAATACTTTACCAATATTATTCCAATATAATAGACTTGCGTCCTAACATGCTCTTGTATACATAATGGTAGTTAAATAAGTGAAGTAGTCTCTAACATACTATAAAGCATCGATAAAAGGTGTACAGCAGGATGTTACAGTAGATATACTAATGCCGGGAGAGCTAATCGTTCATCAAGAAACGTTATTCGGGTTTTGAATTCAGCTAGCTTAATGCTAATTCTTAACTGTTATTTCTTATGTACAGTTTCCGCTAGACATCTAATTTTGGTACAAATATGTTTGAAATGTTAGCAATTTTTGCGAAAATTAGTTTTAAAAAGGGATTTTGGAAGATTTGTTACGAAATGTATAGAATTTTATACCTAGCGCCTCAGATAATTTAATTTATTGTTTAATAAACAACATTATTACTATTGTTATTGACAGTATGATTTATATTGGCGTTCAGGAAATAAAGTGGAAATTAATGAGCAAATGGCAAAATACACATCATTCACCGGGAAATTACAATACCACGGATTGTACGTGATACATTAATGCAAAGAGGCGTATATAAATCTTTAATTAGGTATTACTTGTATATTAACATGAATTTGAATTTTAGTAGGCGTGTAAATAGTATGGTTCAAGAGACCACGAAACTCACAGAAGTTGTATTCTGAGTTAGGCATATTTTCAGGGAGGAAACTACTTTCATCACATTCTAAAATGTACTAGCGACACCAAAGATTGAATAAACATTAATAGTGTGTAATGGAATAATAAGGAATCTGCAGACAAACGCTTTGTAAAGTTATTTTTGAACAACAAATTCCCACATTATAGCCATGATAATTACTACGTAGTAGTTTATATTAAAGAAAAAAGAGTTGAAGGCGATGCAGCATTTCTAAATAAGATTATATTAAACGTTTTCAAAAGTGAATATGGTATTCAAAACATAGCGTCAGAATCTAAGGAATAACTAACTTATTGTTCCAAATATATGGTATTTTAATTAGAGTGATAGAATCACTTAATACTCTGATTCTGGTATATTTTGCCACAAATGTAACGTCAAATAACATTTACTGACAAAGAAAATTTCTTAGGGTTACTTTTTAATGAAACTTTTTAAATACATGAAATTATCATATACCATTCCACAGTTTTTATATTTTAGAATTTCTACCCGAATCATAAACTTTATCATTGAGGCCACGCGTCATATGATAAAGTTCTCTATTTTTGTCATGTAGCTGTGCTAAACATTTAAAATAAATTACATTATTATTATTTTGTTGTTGCTGTCACAGAAAGTGTTAGTGTGCTGAATAATCAGATTGAAACATTAGAATTCGTATTTATTAGATTAAAACAGGATAATGATAAACTGAAGCACTTATTACATACTTTCCTTGGTTCTAGGAGTTACGCTGGTATACTTGAAAATGGACGAAGCACTGTCCTTGTACAAGGGCACTTCAACGATAATAACAAGGGACCAATATCTTAACCACTTGCAACTGATCTTCCCAGGGGAAGGGGGAATTTCCCTTACACCTCATGTGTTTTCCCTAGTACCTCACTGCCTGTTTTCTTGTAAGTAGGGAAAAACCAGTTTATTTACTTCCAGTACCCCAAATAGGTGCAAGTATGCTTGGGCATTATTTTCCCCCTACCTCTTTCGGTGATAAATAACATTCTGTACAAGAAAGCGAATTCTGTTGCTACTAAGAAGTTTTAGTGATAAGTCAAAGTGAAATTACAGTAGCAATGAGCAGCAGAAAATTTCTAGTGGATCAAAAGTGAATAGTTATTCTAGTGGCTGTACACATTTAAGCTAGGATTGCAGCAATGTTGAAAATGAGCAACATTAATGTAGTCGAGTGAAAAATAAAAGGAAAAGTCACAATAAAGTCAGTAACAAAATCTATGTAAGCAACATGTTTAAACAAAACATTAACTTATTTGTAACTAGATTTTGTTATGATATAATTTATGAAGATTTGATGATACTCTGAAGTCAAATGTATTAAATATATAAAATTAAAAACTAAATTTCCAGGGTATGAGTCTTTCTTTATTTAGTAAAGTGAGAAGGAATATGACGTTTGTTATGGTATGTGTCGATGTAAATTTTATGTATGCCATAACAATGTACTGTTTTTATGACAAAATTAGTCCTGTAGCAACTGCATAATTTTTCAGCATAACTGAAACACCGTTTTAACCTAATAGGATATTTACAGATGGTTTAAATGCGAAAAGAAGGGAAATAAAAAAGATAATGATATAGAAGGCGAAAATTAATGTAACCTCAAAAAGAAATTTAAACTTTTATGTGTAAAAGACATATGAATAATATAATTAGACAGGTAATTTATACTAAATACCTCAAAGGAGGAGTATTTTCTTCTGAATATATATCTAAATATCTAAACATATTTTGTGCGTAATGTAATTTAAAGAGAATTTCAACGGTCTCTAAAGCCTTGATGGCATGGTTGAACTATTTCTCATATGTGCAGAATGGACATATTTATCTGCCTATTTAATATGGATTAATATAGATATATACCAAGTATTTTTAATTAAGAGAAATAATGATATCTCAAAGATCAAAAGTAATTTTGTGGTGTTGTTTATTTCGTAAGGAATGTTCTTACTTGAATCTTTCATATAAAATATTTCTTTATAGTAATTATTTGATTTATTTTTATTTAACCTGACCTTCATGGATCAGGTTAACAAAGGTACTCGAGCCCAAGTATCCTTACCAAAGGTGCTAGGCCATAAGGGGCCGTTACAGGGTCCTGTGTACGCAGTTTCTAGAAAAGTTGCGAGAGGACAGGATTCTCAGTCGGGAATTATAGTTTCACTGTTCGAAGAGTCGGGACCGACAAGTCAGTCAAGGGTAAATAGTGAGAATGTAATGGGTGAAAATGAAATTTAAAACAATTTAAGAAATGGGTAGTCGTACATTAATATTTTATTTTCAAAACGTAAATGGCTTAAATGCCAAAATCACTTAATTAATGAAGTGAAATGCAAAAATTACGATATAATACCTCTAACGGAGTTAGAATAGACAGGGAGTATTTTACACAATTGTATAATAACTATCAGGTAATCAGATTAGACATACGACATTGAAGTTCAATACCAGGGTAGTTGCTTTCTGCAATGTAATCACAATAGAAATTCATTTTATTCAACAGATAAATGTTATTACCAAACATTTGGAAATAATAACGAGTTACATCTCAGGTGCTGCATACAGTATACTTTAATAGCCTTTCGTTACATCCCTCCTGAAACTAGACTTAATAGATTTCAGGAATATTTTGCATAGTTTCTGTCCAGATGCACTAATAAAGACTTCTAAGTTTAAAAAAACCAGAGGCCTTACTTGAATTAGTTATTCTCTTAAATTCGAGTCAACTAACTAAATATTTATTTAAAACGAGTGCTTGATAAAAATGAATTTTACGGGCAGTAACAGCAATGAGTGCTTGACCTTATGTATTTTGTTTGAATGAAGTGTCATGAATCCATGTAGAAGAAAATAGTTCTTCGAAGAAGCAAATTTTGATGATTTGGTTCACGACATCAGTGAGTTTGAAAAAGTGTAAGACGGGAAAATACTATTAATGTACAGAGTTACATATATTGATCATATACATTTATATATCAAGTCTTGGACAGTAATGTGCGTAAGAAGAATGTTAATTGTAATAATGAGAAGTGATATCCCGATCCATGGATGATTAAAAGATTTTTTTTTTTAAATAATAAGAAAGCAAGATATATAAAGGATGCCCTGTGTGACAGGAAAATATGTATGTTTAAGAAATTTCGTAAATAAAGAACGCGCAGAAAGTATTCGTAGCAACTGTGGTTATTTCTGGTACTGCCATTTTAACAGGATGAAAATAAACAAGTCTATGAACTTTGGAAATGCAGAATCTACTAATTACAACAAAATCGTTTAAACTTTTAGAGATCACATTTTATATAATTTTACCATTAACAATATTAATTATAAGTTAAACAGAATAGAAAATCTTTATTCCAATATTGTACATGTACCGGTGATAACTACTGAAGGCATTTTGAAAGCTATTAACAAATTAAAGCCAAGACCAATCGTCGGTAATGATAAAATACGAAATTTTGTGATAAAAACCTGTAGTGACTACTTGACTCCAGTTCTCACAACCGTATTTAATCTATCTTTGCAAAATGCAAACTATCCTGAAAAATGGAAATTAGCAACGATAACACTTATACAGAAAAGTGGTAGTGAGACCTAACTAAATAATTAACGCCAGATCTAGATTTCAAATGTCTTTACCAGTATCTTTGAAATGATTAGCACATCATTTACAACTTGACTTGAAGTCACTTTGTGATAACCAACAGGGTTTTACACCGGGTAAGTCAATTGTTACGAATTTGTGTCACTTCATTAATTACATACAGAAGTGTTTAACTATCAAAATTCAATGTAACAAAATTTACTTTGATATGTCCGAAGTGTTCGATTACATAAATTACTCTGTGTAGATTGAAAAACTGAGTAGGTTAGGATTCAAGCATCTGTATTTTTAAGTGGTTCAGAAGCTATCTATTAAATAAGTCTTTAGAGAATAAAATCAATGGAATTCTATTTTCAACAGCCACCAATTATAATGGTATTCCGCAAGGGTCTTCCTAGGACCAATATTGTTCAATATATACTACTATTGTACAAAAGTAAAACACGCTACAGCCTTCCTATATCCGATAATCACAAACTCTTGAAATATATTAAAAATTATCAGAATGTAATAAAAGTACGAAAAACCATTGGCGAGATAAAAAAAAATATTTAATATTAATAAAATGGAAATAAACGTTACCAAAATAAAGCACATCAGCTTCACCCATAAAACCACTTACTTGGTGGCAAGGAACACTATTAGGGGCAAAAACTGAACACTTACTTGGTAGAGCGTAGGCTTAGTACCTATATGGTATCCCTACAAAGGATATGATATACATAGATTACAAGCGATACAAAAAATATTTGATTAGAATGCTATGTCATGAAACTAGAAAACATTAAATGGCGCATCATTACGAATATTCGTTACATCATACTCATATTTTATTTTTATATTGTATTTCTCTTTATGGTATGGAATATCTCGTTCCGTATCTGATTTTCTTTTAATATTTTATATGTTAGATTGTAATATCATTAGCGTTATCTTCTTATGGATTGTCATTGAAGTCCGATTTGTAATCATCTCTGTATTCTTTTAATGCTATAAGATATCTTGTTCTGTATTTGGTTTTCTTTCTATATTTTCTCTGTATTAGATTCTAAACCCTACTATATTGGCTTGTCAAGCTGCTCAGAGTATGTAAATTAATAAATATATTACATTATTATTATTATTATTATTATTAATTTCTCATAACTTCTTGCTTTCTGTTTGCTCCCAGGTAAGGAGTTCTCAATTCTCTTTTCCTATTCTGCTGAAATTTCCTTACAATACTGTTAGTTCCAATCGATTTCTGCACCTCTGAATCTTCCTTTCTCCTGTATAAATAATTTCTTAGAGTGCGAATTTGCTTATAGTTATAATTTGTATAGCAACGACTTCTCTGCCTCGTTCTTTTTTAGTTATTATATGCCCAATTACTAATTCTGAGTACTGACTTCTGTGATCCGATAACGAAGTTCCTGTTATCGTTTCTAATGGACAGTCACTTACAGTAATAAATAAAGGTTGGAATTATAGGAAATAGTTGCTTTTTTCCTCCAGAAGAATTATTTCGCGGTACGCCTAATAGTTAGACAACCAACATGACTGTACAGACATGTGCCAAACATGGAATGCCTGAATATTCCTCCGTTTCAGCAAGAAAGTTGACTCGTTGAGCATCTCTTAGAGATCCACGAGATAGATAGGCAGAAATTACATTCACGTTAAGTTCTAAGAGATAAGAATTAATGCAAAGAAATGAAAAAATAATAATATGGACATCAGGCAGGAATGCAACAAAATTTGTCTTGTTCAAACACACACACAAAGAGAGAGAGAGAGAAGAGAGATAGAATGGAAGAAGACGGAGAAAGAGTGAAAAAGAGGAGAAAAGAAGGAAAGAGGAAAGAAAAATAGCGACAGACATGGAAATAAATTAAATTTTAACACTTAAAGATAAACAGTCTGAGTCTTTCTCCCCTGCCTCCTCTCTCTGTCTTGTGTGTTTTTCCCTTTATGGGATTAATCTCTTTCAGTAGCAATCGCGAACATCATCTACAACGCTTAATTCCTTGAAGAAAATATTTGGAAACAGGCTGGGAATTGAACCAAGAAGCTTGAGAATGAGACTCACATGCTGTCCACTTCTTTTTATTATATTTTCTAGTTCCTACAACAACAAAATAATCTAACACAACTGAACTTTTACATTGTTACATCATTCTATTTTCACAACCCAAGAAACTTTTTAAACATAAAAAAAAACTTTTTAAACATAGCACTCTTTATATTGTGCAAATCATTTAATTCCATTTGCAATAGGAAATTTAAAAAAAAATGTCCCCTCAAAGATTGCACATAACAACATGGATCTGTTACATATTCTCGATTCGACATAATTTCGATTGTTCGTATCGTTACCCAAAAAAGAATTATTTTTTAGCCTTTGGGAACTCTTCAAATGATGGAAAACATATAATACCTTCAATATCATAGTTCCAAAACTGTCCTCTCAAAATCCTATTCATGATTTTACAAAATTGTATCCAGATTTGATTTCTAACTGTGCAACTTAATACTTGATGAATCAATGAATCTACTTTTTCATATTCAGCGCATTTTTAATCTAAACTTGATCCTCGTTTACACAAAACTTCTTTTGTCGGCCAAATATTATGAATAACTTGATAGGCCACATTATGTAACATAGGTGCTACTGATATATCCACTAGATTATTCCAAATTACTGGCCCTATTTTATCCGGATTGGCTCATTGTATTGCTGGCGTATGTCGTGGTTCCTTTTGCTTAAGATAAATATATATTTTTGCGGACCGGTCATTGATCTTACGACATCTGGGCCACTATAGCAGAGGCCATGACTATTATATTTTTATTTACAAAAGGCACTAAAGTTTTTCATGGGTTAATATATAATGGTAATTGAAGAACCGTTCTACGACATTCTCTGAGAACTCACACGAAAATTTCATTGTCCTATGGGTTAATAATGCTTCCCCTTGAATTCGTACGTCCTTTAAGTTAGACCGTCTGCTGCCATTGCTAATTCGTACGTTTTTTATGATTCTTAACTCTATAAGTATGACACAATAATGTGCCTATCATGATGTAATTCGTGACATAGGACTTTTGTGTTAATGGAAACAATTGTAATATATGGGTGCATTAACTTAAAATAAACACAGTGATAAAACGGGACAAGGTATGAAATCAATATTTATACTGTTGGAACCGACTGTAACTTTTTGGATTAGTGCTTGAAAGTTCAACGCAATCGTTTGTTGTATGTTATTTCCCCACTATACTCCTAAATACGTAAGGGAATCTTTTACTGTTCCAAATGAACTCACTTCCTTGACCATAGTGTTATCCATCATTAATATTTGCGTTTTATTAGGATTAATCTGTATATTAGATACCTGTGCGAATTGTTTTAACACTTCTAAAATATATTGAATTTCTTTTTTATTCCGCACCACCTATAGTGCATCATCAACATACACTATAGCTTTAAAAACCACTGAATTCAAGCAAATACCATTAAGACCCTTTTTCAACGCATGTAGAAGAAGCATTAACCCAATATTAAACAGATATGGGGACAATGGGCCGTCCTGGTGGATACCCCTTTCCATATTAAATTCTGTCATTAGTCGTTTATTTATTTGTAACCGTATCGATCGCACTTGAAACACATTTGTCAATAACTGTATCATATTCCCAGGAAAATTTATGCTTTTTAATAGTTGGAGTAAATACTCTATATTTAACAAAGGAAAAGCTTTCGTAAAGGCAGTCGAGTACAACATGAATTTTGGTACAATTTTGAGCTGATAAGCACTTATCAATTCTGCTAGATTGGCTAACAAGACATAAATTGATTTTGTGTTTGCCAGTCCACCTTGACTTTCTTCTAATATATCCGACATAAATGGTTGTAGTCTTAACATAATTACTTTTGATAGTAGTTTACAATCTGGATTAAACATTGCAATTAACCTTAAATTAACAGCTTTACGCGACGAACCTTTTTTGGAAGTAATATCCCAATTGCTTGAGTAAAATCTATACACATCAAACATGACTGCAAAAATTGATTGAATAATGTTTTTAACATGGGTACCAACAATTTGCTAAATTTATTGTGAAACCGAGAGGACCAGTCCATCCAAACCCTGGGATGCATCCACTTTCATAAGACCTAATGCCTGAGCAATTTCGTTTTCTAAAAAGAGTTGCGCTAAAGTTTTATCGGTTAATTTGGGCCACTCACCTTGTTATTTCATAAAGTCATTACCTTGTTCTGTTTGACGTTTATAAAAAAAATATATTGATTACGAATGCACACAAATTTTTCCAGTTTACTTCAACGCCATTCTTATCAATAAACGAATTTTTAAATTTGTCTATTGGCATTTTTTTCTGTCCTTAATTGTGTGTGCATACGTCGACTGTTCAAGAATTCCCACATGTTTAAGTTTGGCTTTTATCGAAGGACCACTATATAATTGTGTATGAATTCTCCTAATTTTACTTTGAATATTCTTTAACTGTGGCAAATATTGTACATCTCCTTTGGCTAATTCACTATATTACCATAATAATTCATAATAATGTTGTAGTTCTAGTCTGTTTTGTTCATGTAGTTATTTACAAAAATGTATTGTTTCAAATTTTATTTGTTTTTAAACGACAACCACCACCGTTGAAGATTCGTAGTATACCGTTGTTGGCTAGTATAATAATTCCACATATTAACAATTAAAAGTTCATAATCCAGTTTTAGTACAATTCTCTCATTGCATCTCCATACTGGCGAGACGTGAAAATGCATTTCGATAATTTCATAAACAAAAAATTATGGTCTGAGAAAGTAAGCCACTCTAATTGGACACTGTATATTTTTCGTAAATATTCCGCTAGATAAATAACATCAATCCGGGAATACCCCTGTGCATAATAATAAGTGGCTCCCATGTCAGGAGAATTCTGTGTCTCCCACACATTAATTAAACGCAACTGTTGTACTGATTTCTTCAATGCTACGCTAATGTTCGATCCCGTAGTACTGTGTTTTAAATTCCGTGTAGCATTCATGTGTCCCCAAATAATAACACTATAATTATGTAATTTTTGAATTCCGTGCCAACACATGACAAAAAAAATGTTCTCTTATTCTCTGCATATGGGTGCCACTGTGTGCATAATAACATATAAATGCCAAGTTGTTAATTGTTAACGAAATAATCCGACCACTCGGGTGCATAAAAACATTCTTATATACAATGTCTTGGCATATGAAAACTCATCCCCGTTTTTGATTAACTGTCATAGTTATATATTGTGTTATAAAAGGGGATTTACCATTTATAACTAGAGCACTTGTATAGTGGCTACATGTATCGTTCGTTGACGGAGACACTATATATAACTATCCACTTTTTCCACATTATATGCATGGTAAAACGTTCCTGGTACTAATGCCCAACAAAGTTGCTGTGATCATCCCCGCCATTAGCCACCACACAAGGAACATTATGCAACTCATGTTACTGCTGGGTTGATACTAATTTCATAATTAGAAAAAAGAAAATACGTACCCTTATCGAATTGACAAAAACATCAATTTACTATAATTTACTTCCTTGTTTACTACTTGCTCCAAGTTGCCCCAACACTTCTAACCCTAGTTGTTCCACTGTTTGTGATGTAGTATTTCCATTATTCTTTTTCTTTGATCTTAGGCCTTTTAGAAGCTCTGGAACTTTTACTTGACACTTGTTATAGTCTTTCTAAAATAAAATTAAGCGATTTATCAAATAGCATCTTAATATTCTTATCTGTAAATCAGCGAATAAATTAGCTTTATATTGGTTAACGCATCATATTTCTGATAACACATATCAAACAATTCTGTTTCGCTTATGACATATCCTTACAAATCGTATCATCAATAAAAAGTATTTTCATAAATCTTTCTAAATGTGACCAATCGTCAAATCTAAAGTAATTGTACGTAGACTGGCTAATGGAACATCTCTATTAATCGCCTAGCCTGTTGAATGAAACTGTAACTCGAATAAAAATAATCTACGATTTATCTTCAAATCAAATTAAAATCTTAAATTAAAATTGTAGCTACTGATTTATAAGATTTCCTAACATAGGCATTAAACATTTGAATGCAACTTAAGTTAATAACACTTGATCCTATAGGTATAAAAATATAGAATTAATTTAATCTCTAGTCTTGTTAATCTCTAGTCAAATGTCTTGTTAATAATATATACAAATAATGTTATTTTAAGTCTTTTTTTTTCTTTTTCAATATGATTCACATTGAACATATCGCCTTTGTTGTGGATTACGATTAGATCTTCGAATCGACACTTCCAGAGTAGTAGATCGATTATCGGCAGTTTCCAACTAATCATTAGATTCAGAAATCCACCAATCTGAACACGTAGTTTCCATATTGTCCTGGGGCTAGATATATGAGGTCTTACCTGATCGTAATGTATCAAACGTTTTCGGCCGTTAATTTCCACTTCTACGATTCTATTTTCCTTATGACTTACCACGTTCGCCGTTACATACGGTGTTGATCTAGGAAGCAGATTTCTACACCACACTACCTCCACTTCGCCTGATGATTGTATTTTTAATAGTCTGTTGGTAATAATAGTTAAATCTGCTTTGGGATGATAATTAAAGATTACTTCTACTAGAGATTTTCCATTTAATAATGATATCTGTGAAAATTGAATTTCATTTTGAATTTCTTTGATTATCTGTTTCCAATTTTGCACTACTATTTCCTGAAACTTTCGTTTAAGTAACGTCTTAACATCCTACACTGCTCTTTTCACCTGACCATTACTTTGAGGATGATAAGGAGGAGTATGAAGTAATCTTATATTTAACTTTAAACACCAGTTGAAAAATTTCCAGCTTCCAAATGGTGGTTCATTTTTTGATACTAGCACATGTAGATAAGTAATGAAACTTCATATATCTTCTAAATTTGAATTTTTTCTGCTGTATTTATTTTAATTTTGTTTGATTTCTATCCATTTTGAAAAACTATCGATGTATATTAAAAAAATTTTATATCCAACAAAATCGAAGAAATCAATATGTACTCATTTAAACGGATTGTTTGAAGATTTCCTTGATTTAAACAATATTTTTGGTATCTGTTTATGTAATGATTGACAGAACTGACACTATGCAAGATATACCACCATTATTTGCTCCATATTTGGCCCCCAATAGTAATATCTTATTCGATTGATGGCTAAATAATGTTCATGATATTAAAACAATATTTATTAACTGTATTGTGGAGGAACAATAAGACGATGTCCGGAAAACAAGCACATATTTTTTATTGGTATTTAAGCACGTTTTCAAAAATATGATTTGTATATGTTGTTTTGTAATGATTTAGAAAGATGAGTTGGCCAACCATTTGTTGTTAAATACACTCTAAATCTTTATCTTCTTGTGTTCCTGTTTTTAATCATTGTAAAAGAATTTAATTTTGATTAATATTAAAAATATATTGATCTGATTCAGTCTTATTTTCAGGGTCTACTGGTAATGATAATCGAGAAAAAATGTTACCTGTATATTCTTAGTATATACAGTATATATATATAATAAATCAGAGCCATATTCAATCCAGAAGGGAGGAGTTGGTCTACTACTCCCACGCTGACCAGACGGGTTGGGAGAGGAGAGCCGAAGCTCTCACTGTGATCGCCACTGTCTTTTATTCACAGCAGCTCCCCAATTGTCCTCACGATGCTGGGTCAACACCGAAATTTATAT
>JAGDQP010008011.1:0-33034 GCA_022664845.1 Lepisma saccharinum | reverse complement strand
GTGTGTGTGTGTGTGTGAGTGTGTGTGTGTGTGCGTGTGTGTGTGTGTGTGTGTGTGTGTGTGTGTGAGTAGTTTTATAGGAACATCCTGATAAAAATAATTCCTAACGTAAAAAACTTGGACGTGCTGATGACGCTAATGGTTTCTTAACCAAAAATAATTTGGATTGAAATTGAGTCCGTCGGAACCATGAAAAATCGACTCAATAGTTATTTATGATATTTGTGTACTGCAAATACTTAAGCCAAACTTTCTTTTTTAAAATGACTGTAATTGTCCTCGCTTCAAGGTAGTATGGCTGATACACAAGAAACTTATTTTCAACTTACCATCTCGTCCTCTGTTAAATAACTGTACACGTATGCCGTATGTAATCAATATCACATCTACTAGAGCCTTAAAATTCACCAATCGGTCACTATTTGCTATGATATACTTTATTTCTTCTAGCTCTTATTTGCTACGATATTTATTTGCTATGATATTTCTAGCTCTTATTTGTTCTAGCTCTACATGATGGTCATTTTTCCAACACCATGTTTCACATTTTCGCAATAAATTATGTATGCTGTGTAATTTAGAGCTAAGGTTTGGTGTTATTTTGAGGAAAATGTTACCATACCTATAAACGATTTTAATTGAGTTTGCTTCTTGGAATCAGACATTTTGCAACTGATTCTTGATGATTAGAAAGAGAAATATTTATTTATTGAACACAATAGGTTAATATGTGTGGTGTTTAACATATACATATGACATTTTTTAAATACACACATACATACATATTTGGAGCTGCATGATGACATATTCTGCATATAATATTCATTATTTTATATAAGAATGGAATTCGCTCATATTTATGTTAAATATATCAATCTCAGGACATTCTTTAAGAATACAATTATATAATGAGCACATTCTCCTAATAGGCGATATGTCTAATACTTTGGTGCTTTGGGCCGAGAGGTGGAAGACAGCGTTACGCGGTCGAGTTACTCTATTCGGTACATACTTCCTGCTTAATTCAGATAAGCTTTCTGAATGGATTTACTGTGTAAGAGTTTGTGTAGAAAATTAAACTTTCTGGTTTCAAGAGATTGTATCTTGTACTTGCTTGCCAAGTCTAGTATTTTTCAAATTTAGTATATATTCCTGTTGTTTGTATGTGAAAAATCGTACAAATTTGGACTGTATAATTCCCATTTATCGGGAGTTCTTCCGTGTATTAGGATCCAATATTATTGCAGTGTATTCTAACTTTGATATGACATACGTTGAATAAAAAGTAGGACATTAATATTCGAGAAATTGCCTGCTAGTCTAATTTCAAATCCGAGGTTCCTGAAAGCTTTGCTAACAAGACGATTTATGTGCATGTTGATTGACAGGTTAGATTTAATGATTTCACCAAGATCAGTAATATAATCGATTCGAACTAGTAAAGTCATTAACATTATATTCGAATTTCAAATAGTTTGTTTTTCTTGTATATGACATTACATTCCGCTTTTTTAAATGTTTAATAATAGCATGTTTCTTTTGCACCAGTTGGAGACTGCATTAATATCATTTCGTAAGGAGACCGCGTCCAATTCGGAGGAAATACTACAAAAGATTTTTAAATCATCTGAAAACGTAAGTTTGTTGGAGAATGTTATAACAGCAGGCAAGTCATTTGAAAATAATAAATACAAAAGAGGTCCACGGTTCGATCCCTGTGGCACTCTAGAATCAACAACATATTCCTCGGTTATAATATTTTTGTAACGAACACGGTGTTTACAGTGTCACAAATAGGATGCTATCAACGGGCGAAGTTTTTCTGAGAAGTTGAAAGTTACAAGCTTATTAGGTAGGATGTTATGATTAATTACATTCCAAAGGATTTCGAAAACTCTCTGTAAATTACGTCTACTTGACCTTTGTTATCAATTTGTCTAGCAAAGAAATTAGTGAATTCAACAACGTTAGTTATTGTAGATTTATTTGGCAAGAATCTATGTTGAAAGGGGGAAATAATTAAGCGAACGTGTGAATATATAGGTTCATGTATAATAATTTCGAATACTTGAACTGGTGCAGATATTGTGGCAATTGCGCGATAATTTTTAAGATCATTACACATGCCACCACTTTTAGAAATGGGACAGACATCGGCAAGTTCCCGTTTGGTAGGAAATTCACAGATAACTAGCGACTTATTAAAAATAGCTTGTACTGGATATTTAAGAATTTCAGAACAGCCTTTGATAATACAGCATCCGACTTTGTCAGCCCCGAAAGATGTCAGTCAAGTTTCAGTTTTCTAAATAGCTTCTCCTTCGTCCTTCAGTTCAATGTGTTCAAGAAATACTTTATCTAAAATTTCAGAACTGTTTTGTTCAGTTGAAGTATCAAGATTATATATTGACATATTGTTAGCTACTTGAAAATCTTTCACGAATGCATTTACAATAGCTGTTCGTTTCAATTAACTGCTGTCCCTCGTTATTTAGCACATTGCATCCCGACGTCCTAAATCTAAACCTTAACCTAAATATTACGGTGTTTGAGTTAAGACGTTGCTGAATAAATGAACATATGTACTGCAAATTTTCAGTGAAGATAACTCCTACAACGTAACAGGTACGTCAAATGTAATACCGGATATAACGTTCTGGAAACATTCTCGTGTTATTTGATATGTCACACGATCCCTTTGATAAAAAAAATTACCTCCATCCAATATGGCGGATTTCAAGGTGGAGGCCACATTGATCCTCTGCTACAAAATATAATCCTTTCAATCTTTCCACATTTATGTACTACTATGCTTCCTTTCTTTGACCTTTTGTGAACTAACTGCAACTTTTGACTCGCACTGTATGTCATCTTCTTACTTTCTATACATTCGTGCAATTTGTGACTAAACGGTACGTAATGCGACTTTTTAAATAAATATTTTCGTTTTCAACACACCGACATACAACCAGGACATCTGAAATTAAGAAAATAGCTTTTTCACTATTGACTAGTGTTATTTGGTTGAAAATTTATTTCTGTTGACAAAATTTAGACAAAAAATTTCTTTAGAGAATAGGATACATTTTATGTAGCTTCAATGATACCTTTCTACTTTTATATTTGTATAATGAGTAATGGAGTATAGTTAGATATTGTGTTTACAGTTTTGATTATTAATGAAAGTACCAGCTTTCATTAATAGCTAATATACATTCTTTGCTATTTTTATTGTATGAACAAAGCACTAAATGAAACTAATATTTTATTGAGCGTAATTAATTTCCTTTGTTTTGGGAATTCTATAGAAATTATCAAGTTTATGAAAATTATCTGCCCTTTTGGATTGAAATAGTGAGTGCAAACTTAAAAATTACTTCATTCAGTTTGAAAATTGTTTTCTTAAGGCTGTAGATCACCCCCGCCATCTTGGTACGCACTTTCCATTGATTAACATGGGAATTGTTTTACTGGTCTTATACTTTTCAGGAGTATAGTTTTAACTTCTGTTTTCGCACAGTCTATCGTCATGCTCTCTTTTACTCATGCTACTTTATAGAAATGCAATATTTTACACAGGAACAGTATAATTTCCCGTTAACATATTGTGATTTATATAGCAAACTATTAATAATACATTATAATTGTATATTCGAAGAAACTCACAAACCAAAACTATACAAGAGTCAAAATAACCACCAAGAGAAATTTTGTGAAAGCAGAACTTAAAGATTCTACATCCGAGAGGCATAAAATGATTAAAACAATTCCCGTGTAAATCAATGGAAGGTGCGTACCAAGATGGCGGGGGTGATCTACAGCGTCGTACGAGCTGTAAAACATTTTTCAATTTTTCTGAAGTTCTAGATTTCATTCAGAAAAAAATGTTTCTTTGAGTATGGGATACTGCAAGAGGAACATTCATATGCTGTTTACCAAGACTTTGTTTAAATATTTAATCTCGAAACAGGTTGCAAGTGCTTTGATGTAAAATAGTTTGGCTGACTAAGCGGTAGACAGGCAAACAAAGTGATTTTTATAACAATTTTGTATTTACGGAAGATGAATCAAAATGAAAAGAATTAATGACAGTGTAGAACATTTGAGTGGAACTAGTGTATAATTTTATGGTAAGGCTACTCTTGTGCAGAGAAATATAAAATTAACTATTTTCGTTTTAGCTCAAAGAGGATACAATAAAATAGATACATAATGGCATAAATTTATATAAATTTCGTTATAATTTAGGCTGCTTCTGAATGGAGAATTCTATCCAGCAGAATTCATCATTGTTTATCATGTGAACTATAGCGTAATGATTGAATTATTTGTACAATGCACCTGTTGTCGGAATGTATCTCTCGTTATAGAGATTGTCAATACGAGTTTCTGTCAGTTGCTGCTGGCAGAAGTCATCCATGAATCACAAACTTCCCACGCACGGCTGCCCCTGAATGTGACAGACAGGTCAATCTGTTTTGACTTCTGGAATGTATCAGATCAGATTTACCGTTGAATTTCACGAAAAAAAAAAAAAAAAACTCAAGTAATTTCAGAAACATATATATTTTATTTTAACGAAAAAGTGTGGACACAAAACTCTCCATTGAAATACATGTTCCGATTACACCATCGACTAAAATCAATGATGGATACATGGTATACTTGATTTTAAAAAAAAATTGTCTTTGCGTTTAATAATGTATTCTGAAAGATTCTTCGGTCTATTAGGTTTGTTTGCATATACAGGGTGATTCAGGACCTCTGGAACAAACTTTGGGAGGTGAATCCTCATATCAAAACAAAAGAAGTTTATACGAACAGGCGAGGCGCCCTATCATGCGTAGTTTCGGTGCTAGAGGGCCGCAAAGACGTCCAAAACTGCATTTCAGGGCAATTTATTTCGAATATTATTAGCTTTAGAGCAGGCGCTTCGTCTTTCCGTCAAAGAAATCAGACTTACTCGTTCAAAATATGAACATGTCAGAGGTGAGGAAAGAGTGGCCGAGGGATTACCCAAATGAAATGAGGGATTCCCCAAGAATTGCACAGCGAATGTGGATCGAACAAAGTAAGTAAAAGATGACTTCCTATCAGAGAACAACACCACGTTGATTCCAAGGTGATACCTCGGGGAATCCCTTGTTTCACTCCGGAATCCCTAACGCATTTTCCATCACGTCTGACAAGCATTTTCTGAACGAGCAAGTCTGATTTCTTTGATGAAGCGATGGGCTGCCAACTTTACAGCTATTAATGTTCGAAATAAATCGCCTTAAAATATATTGTGCAATTATGTAACCACGCATAACATTCTTTATTGCTTCCCTATCTTGCATCTGAGTGAGGTATCGACTTGAAACCAACGTTGTGTTGTTCTCTGGTATTAAGTCAACTTTTATATGCTCTGTTCTACCCAATTTCGCTGTCCAACTCTTGGGAAATCCTTCATTTCACAAGGCAAACTTTCACGCATTTTCCCATCACTTCTGAAATGTGCATTGTTTGAACGAGCAAGTCTGATTTCTTTGACGAAACAATAGGTCGCCAGCTCTACAACTATTAGTATTCGAAATAAATCGCCTTGAAGTACAGTTTTGGTCGTTTCTGGGGTTCTCTAGTGCTGAAACTAAGCATGATAGGGCACGTGTTTATATGAACGTTTTTTTCTTTTTTTTATATGAGGATTCACCTCCCGAAGTATGTACCAGAATTCCTGAATCACCTTGTATACGTAGAGTGCAGGGTATACGAAAAGTCTGGCACCAATGGAAATTACATTAAATATGCTTCTGTGCTGCTCAGAATCTTCAGATGCGATTGTATTTAGTTATATGTACGTATTGCATGTGTAACTAGACATTCTATATATGATGAGTTAAAATTGCGAAACTAGTTCTATCTCCAGAATTCATTTTTCAGAAATAAGGAAAATGTCCTACACAATATATTTACAGATTATTTCACAAGGATGTTTCTTTTTATAATTCAATTTCATGTGCAAGAACTAAGTTGGGAAGCAATTACTGCCTTTCCGCCATCATACTATTTGACTTCAAAAATATATATAACTTGTTTTGCACAAAACTCTGTTACTTGTTTTGCACTTAATCCATGTTAAATTATGAAACATACTGTGATCAGCATCAGACTTTACATATATGATTCCTTTCATATATTTTTAAAAATATCATAAAAAATAATGAAAGCACTTTTCAAAGACCATATGTTTCTTAAACAATTCGTACTAAAATGCAAAGAATAATTTTCTTGATTCATGATTTAAAAGCAAAGCATGGGGCTCTCTCTCATATGCAGTCACTTTATATTTTTTTCAATTTGTGCGCCCCATGCTTTTCTTTTTAATTGTTATGGATAAACAAAATTATTTTGTACTTTTTAGTACGAATTGTTTAAGAAAAGTATCTCATTAAAAAGTGATTTTTTATTATTTTTAGCTACTTCGGTGTTGGAATATTTTTTCTCAAGCTAATGTGTTCTACAATTCGTCAAACTCTTTATTGTATCAGGCTAAAATTTATGGTCTGTATTAAAAACAAAAATTAAAATATTTTCTTGGGAAAGTAACAATGAAAGTATATATATATATATATATGAAAGTAACAATGGAATAATGTATTGTCACCAGACTTACGTCGCTGTGGCAAATTTTCATTATTCCATGACGTCGGGAAATGAATTAAATTAACGTTGCAAGATTTGAGGACACCATAAGCCTTTGTGAACTAAGGAAAACAATGTAATAAGAGATTGTCACAAGACTGTAGTAACAAAGTCTTCTATTTGAATACATTTCGTGATGAGTAATTAAGTCATTTGCATTCTCAAACAATTCTACTAATTTTGCAAATTTTCTACACATGCTCTGTAGGGTATTCAAGATCTACACAATTACAGTCTCAGTGAGGTACACACATACTCAAAAACATTTTCTTGTGTCTTTGTTTGACAATTTTTGACAAATAATATTGTAAAGTGACGTGAATTATGCAACGAAGTGTGTATAAGAACACGTGTTATCGTAGCGTGCGTAAAAACACGTGCTATTTGTTTACAAATATGTATTAAGAGATGGAGTACGTAGTAAGAGTAAGAACACGTCTTTCTACTTGTGAACAAATAGTAGTAGTGGAAGACGGAGGAAGCCGACCACAGCAACTCAAGACAGCCGATGATGCAGACGACGTCTGTAACTGCAGAGTCAGCGTACCAGAACAGAATAAAAGGCGTCGAACAGCTTCAAGTGGCACTATTCTGCCACCAGGAATAGTCACGTCCACTTCTCCTCTCCCCTCATCGTGGTCGGATCCGCTACGGGATAGGCCATCCTCACCTTGGTCGGATCTGCTACTAGATAGGCCATCCTTGCTTACCGCCTGATCTGCTACGAGATAGGCGAACTCTCTAAGTGTAAATCTGCTACGGGATTGGACTCTCCAACTTCCTTTCTCTGCCAGGTAGCAATCCGCTGCTTGGTCAGACTGTTACCAGGCAACAAACCATTGCTTGGTTCAATGTCAATTGCAATCCAGGAAACTTATAGGGAAAGTAATTTAGATACTTTGTACCTCTAAATTAAGTCTCCATAGTTGCATGGGAGACTCTTTTTATTAACTTTTGGACTTTGTATTTTTTTAATAAAAGGTGAAGAAAAACAAACTCCGGTCCTTTCATTGCTTTATCTGCTCAACCTACCCAATAAGAAATTATTCAGTAACGACGTCATACTCAAACTGAGCGTTGCGGTGGCAATTAAGGCGCTCCCACAAGGGAAGCATTACGATATTTTTCTCTTTGGATTCTGGGGTTCACTTAGTTGTTATACTGTAAAGTATTAAAAATGAATATTTCCCGAAATTATGTCACAAAAATATTAATAAATAACGAAACGAGGAAGAAAAAATTAAATATAAAAAAATTGTCGAAAAATTTCTAAGCCCAAAAGTCTGAAATTTGTCAATACAGGGAAATTCACAAGGAAATTTAGAGAAAAAGAAGGGAATTTTTCGCTCGCCGAAACAGTCCATATATTTAGTACTATCTGAAACTGAGAACACGTATTCACTCAAATGAAATATTACGCAAACAAAGGTTACAGATATAATGAATGTATACACAGCATAATTATTTGACAGAAACTATTATATTCTTGAAAAGGAGCGAAAAAGAGATATAAAACCTCTTTTAAGTTTTGAAGTGAAGACTTCTGATCAGTGACTGCGTCAGACCACTTTGTGGGTCCGTGTCACCATCAACAATTCTCGTCAACACAGCCCGAACGTCAACATTTTTGCTGTCAAAAATTTATAGAAACCGTGTAAAATTCCACTTACACCATCCCAAGTTTGACGTTACACTCCAATAGAAAATGAAAATCCTGGCTCAATGCCTGCTTTCAATCAACGGTGCAGCAATAAGTGCTTTATAAATATTAAATTCGTACAACGTGGTGGTGTAGTGGTTAGGTTTTGGACTTGTGGGATAAAGGGTCCTGAGTTCAAATCTCCACCCATCCTTAGTAATGTTTTCTTTAGAATTTTCAATACAAAACGAGGTAATTCATTTTGTAGTTTCCGAATATGTTTTTTCTTTATTGTATTTTCTCATTGCTGATAGAATAGGCTTTCTTATACTCCAAGTAGACACTCGAAAAGTTTAAATGTTGTGTATTAAATTCGACGAAACAGTAAAATAATATGTGCTCAAAACTGTATTCCCATGTAAGGTTTAGCAACAAGTCCTATGAATGCATGTGCTCCAAAGCAGTTACACTTCTAATCTCTAAATGTCCAAATGTCTAAACGGTGAACAGTAATTTGAGTTGTAATTTAAATTTAATTAGATTAGTTACAAGTATGATTACAGCACTAACCTAATCAGATGCAGCACTAACCTTTCCAGAGGGTGTTTCAGAACCTCTGGTATAAACTTCGGGACGTGAATCTTCATATTAAAACAAGAAAAAAAGTTTTTATGAACACGCGTCTTATCATGCGTATTATCGGCGTTAGAGGGCCACAAAGACGCCCAAAACTGTACTTCAGGGCGATTTATTTCGAATACTAATAGCTGTAGAGCTGGCGGATCGTCGTTCCGTCAGAAAAATCAGACTTGCTTGCTCAGGAAATGCACATATCAGAAGTGAGGAAAATGTGCGTGAGGGATTGACTAGTGAACTGTGGGATTCCCCAAGAATAGCACAGCGAATGTGGGTCGAACATAGGAAGTAGATGATGACTTCCTATCAGAGAACTACATCACGTTTATTCCAAGGTAATACCTCACACAGATGCAAGATGGAGAAGAAATAAACAATTTTATGCGTCGTTGCATAGTGGGATCTGAAAATATAGCAGATATCGAAAGGAACATGGATTAAGTGCTCCAGAGGACATAGGTATCGACATGGTGATTATGAAGTGTAAATGCCTGCTATTGGGGTAGGTATGATGCAAACAATGTTTAACGACACGGAGAGGGCAAAATCGACAGGTTGTAGGAACATACCAGGGAAGTAGAGACACAGTAGTATCAACATATACAAACATGGCATTAGAATGTTGCAACTTGAAATGCACATAGTTGTTTTCTAGAACATACACCATAAGTTATGATATGGACTGCTACCACTGTGTACAGAACTTTGAGCTCTACATTAACAAGAATTTCAGGATTCGTATTTCTCTTGTATCTGACGAATCAACGATGTTGTTTTGTCGCAATGCATAGCAACCAATTAAAGACATACTACGACGTAACAACAGGCGTTGTTATTGCCATAAACTAGAATTAATCGCCGAACATAATACAGCATTCAGCTGCATTCACTCCTAACCACACCATGGCATGTCGCTACAGCGAAACCACATATTGTGCCATTATGCAACCACTCATAACATTCTTCATTCCTTCCCCATCTTGCATCTGTGTAAGGTATCGACTTGCAACCAACGTAGTGTTTTTCGTAAGTCATCTTCTACATCGTCCGTTCCACCCAGTTTCGCTGTCCAATTCTAGTGAATCCCTCATTTCCCTCGGGAATACCTCGCGCATTTTCCATCACTATTGACATGTGCATTTTCTGAACGAGCAGATCTAATTTCTTTGACGAAACGATGGGCCGCCAGCTCTACAGCTATTATTGTTCGAAAGATATCACCTTCAAATAAATTGTGCCATTATGCAACCACGCATAACATTTTTATTGCTTCCCCATCTTGCATCTGCGTGAGGTATTGACTTGAAAGAAACGTAGTGTTGTTCTCTGGTATTACGTCAACTTTTATATGCTCTGTTCTACCCAATTTCGCTGTCCAATTCTAGTGAATCCCTCATTTCACTCTGGAAACCATCATGCATTTTCACATCACTTCTGACATGTGAATTTTCTAAACGAACAAGTCTGATTTTTTTTACAAAACGATGGCCGCCAGCGCTACAGCTATCGGTGTTCGAAATAAATCACCTTAAAATACAGTTCTTGACGTCTTTGGGACCCTCTAGCACCGAAACTACGCATGATATATATATATATAAAGAGAGAGAGAGAGTTTTTCATATCGGTTACTGGGAGAAGTAAAGGAAAATTCCCGCAATCACAGAAAAACTCTTTTTCTGCCTATTCCACAGAAACAGGAATTTCTGGGTGCAGATGCAGCGAGCTTGCTCTCTTACAACATGAAATCGTAAGTATAATTAATTTAAGGTCACTTGAAAACACTTAAGCACTTATAAAGTGTCTGGAATTTAATCCATTTGCACTTATCTGAGAATATGTGGAGTCCAATAGTCTATTCGTGCTTAAAATACAATACTCTCCAACATTTGCTATTTAGTAGCCTAGCTAACGTTATTTCAATAGGTCCTTTAACACCTGACAAAATCCATGCCAAAGCGAACTGAACGGTCATCAAGGCAAAAGGAGTACATCAATCTTACTGGGTGAACGTGCCAATTCACTTGACACTTCAATGTATAGCTTTTCTTTAGGTGAGAAATTTTCATATTCAGTTTCACGACGTGCAAAATTTATTTTAACAGAAACTATTTCAGATTCTTGATATGCGTTTTAGTTTGAAAAAAAAATAGTTTTAAACGAAATATTTCGACGACATTGTGAAGTTTTTCTGGTGAGTAATGCATTGAAGTAAACTATGGGCTTTTAGAACAAGGAATGAATCAGGACGAGGAGTATAAAACGATGTTGAGATAATGATGGCAACTTTTGTGTTTTCAATAACTTTTATTTAATCAACCTGGACTTTGGAAATATATCAGCACCTTGCAAAAGTGACTTAACTGTTCTCGGTAATGACTGCGAATATTTTATTAAATCAATACATTTAGAGCTGCCTTCCTTTTGGCTTTCGATATGGCATTATTCTTCAAGATTTTAAAATCAACCTTTTTTTCTAGTCCTGAATCGATTTAAGCGCCATTTGGAACTCTGAAATATGAAATTCTATAAAAATAGTCGTGTTGGTGTCGCAGTAATCTTCTATTACAGAATGCAAGCCATCATCTTATATTTCGAATGTCAAATGTTTTCGAATTTAGAATCATATTCATAACGTTTCAGAGTATACAGCTCTTCACTTGAAGGAAAATTAGATGTTATTTCAACATAAGCTTCCCTGATATTGAATTTTGGATTTCATTTCTTAAAATCAAACTGGATTTCCTTAAAAAAATACAGATATGAAATTTATGAAAATTGAACTTCTATTGAACTCGTATTATGAAATTATCTCAGGCATATCAGTACTGTCAATCTCAATACAAGTTGAGTGGAAATTCACGTCCACCGAGAACACCATGTTATTTTTTGGCAAATTCTAAAACAAGATTACTTCTTGCAAAAGCTCCTAGGATGCGCACACCTAAACATCCAGAAGTCAAAAATTCAGATCGTAACAAACTTTGTATGCCGATAGAGTATCTCACAAAAACCCTAAAATATTTTTTCTGGAATCTTCTCAGTAGTAAAGGAGAAAATCACAATTAATGAGCGAAATCTTGACGTACGGAGAGTAGTAGAAGCATTACTATAAACATTCTTTTCAGTATTTCTAATCGAGCAAGAGGTAGAGCGTTAGTTTACTGTTTAGAAAGTCCAGGGTTCGAGTCATAATTATCTTTATTACTTTTTCCGTAGCACCTGTGTGTTTCGTTCCTCGTCCTTTCGAATGAGGAACGGTGTTATTTATACTGGGATCAGAAAAAATTGACGTAGCTTTTAGAATAAAAAGATAAATGCAAGAGTATTTCATATACAAGGTCCTAGACATATTATTAAATGATCCAAAGTTAGGCGCTTAACTCACCGGACAGATTTAGATGAAGTCGAATAGCTGCTAAATATGGTGTCAGCCTATTCACACTTGGAAAAAGTCTGTATATGAGTCAGTGTGAATTTTAGTCTTTGACTTGTGTCCACGCACTCACTTGGTGTCTCCTGTACCTCGATGGCTCGTTCTCCTCCTTGGGGACGAAAATACGAGTCAACAAAGAATGAAGAAAGTATGACTCATAAAAATACCTTATGTAATGTTATTTCATCTGGTCTGTCCGGAAAGATTTAGGGCCATAATCAATATTCTGTTTACATGGTTATATAAGAAATTATATAATCACCAACACACAACTGCCTGTTTGCTTAAACATGTGGATTCTTGTCCACTATTTATGTAGTATGCAGTAAAATAGTTATGTAATACGCAATGACGACGACAATGAGCTGATATTGTTGTCCTTTGAAAATTTACTAAAATAATATTTGTATGTTTCTCTTAAATTGGAGTCACGATGGTACTCGGTGCGAGGGTGCCATGGTTGGCTTACATGTGCAAATGTTGTATTTTACAATATGCTTTGGACATGTAAAGTGAATGTTATTGTTTTATAGCTTTTTGGTTTTTCATTTTTTCTTTTTATTTAAAATCCGCTGATTTACCCAAAACAATCGTGTGTTCACACACAGAAGCAGTATGAAAATAAGAATAAATAAATTGTTACACTACAATTACGGAAAGAATAATAGTAATTATTCCGCATGTGCAATATAACCGTTTATTTATTCTTATTTTCATACTATTTTTGTTCCTTTTGTGAACACAAAATTGTTGTAGGTAAATCAGCAGATTTCAAATAAATGATGCAAAAACCTTTTTTCATTTAGGTCCCACCTTTCCAGCCCTATCTCTTTTGTCTCTTAGCACAAACTAAGTTGCATGTTTTGAGGACCCTGGCTCAGGCTCTTGCTCGCCCTCCTTAACTTGAGACAAGCTTGCCCCTATGGGATTGTCGGATTGCCGGATTCCGGCACTCCGAGAATCCCTTTTATTTCCTTGTCTGTGACGATCAAGGATTTGCAGGACGGTCACATTAACTATACTCTTAATTAATCGAAAATTACGAATTGTAGGTAAATTATACAAAAAGAGTTTATGCTTCAGTATCTTTCAGGGAATAACACAAATCTCCATGGAGCTAATTATTTATTCATCCTGTATACTCTCCACAAAATCATATACTTTGTAGGGTACAATATTTGTGTAAGCAAATGAAATATGTAAACAGGAACAAGTTATGAATCGTATTGTTTTGTATATCATGTAAATGTTATGAATCGTTTCATGAGCTATGTAAATGTATGCACGTAACAACGAGTAAAGGAAATGGCAAATGTTATAACGAAACAGCTTTAGACCATAAACCTAAGGTTTGCGCAGAAGCTAATAAAAATGAAATGATTCATGGTAAAGAAAGCACGATGATAGGTTCTATTCATTCGTACATTTCCAATCCTAGAGGAGTTGAAGGACGAGATAAAGGATTTTTATGTAACTAGCTCAAAATTTCTTTAACCTTTATAAACCGTCAAGTTCATTGTTGACAAATTTGTATTCCTGTTCACTACAAAACTAATAATAAACACGACTACCAAATTTTGATACGTGAGATGATATGTTCTCAGTCTGGTGACATTCAACTATCAGGTGGAGGATAGAGGACGTTCAAATATTGCTTAAGCGCAAGTTGAGTCATTTTACACCTTCAACCCCTTGTATACCAAAGCAAGCAGATGCCCGACCCCAAAAATAGACGCCTAATGTGAACATAATCTAAGCGTGAATCTCTGTTCTCTTCGAATGCTTACGCAATATCTAAACGACCTTATCTTCTTCCGGAATGAGAGCCTGAATGCATATTCGCGAATGAAAAGACAAGTATATACATAGGTTTTGGATATGTAAATAATATATATTTTCCGTAACGGGTTATAAGACGTTTGGACGTTGATGACTTCCTCCGGCGAGACTCTTTAAGAATTCTCCTTTCAGGTGAGTCGATGCGTAGTGAAGATGACGTCATAGAAGTTCCAGCCAATCAAGATGCCTACTTGCATGGACCCAAGCTTTGCGGGTGAGGCTAAACTTGATATTCATGAACCTTGTCCCGAGAAAATATAATTTCCTCAGGCGGGCTCCGTAAAGTCGCACAGAAAAAAGAGGTAAACTGAAATTAGTTTATTGAACTAAAAGCTGATACTGTTAGTATATTAGTTCTTTCTACTTGTAAGTACATCTACATACATTTTACATACTCATGTATTACATATACCTTAGCCATCTCATATTACCGCTATACGTATATTGTAACAGAAAATATTTATAGTCTCGTTCTGACATTTTACCGAGTTTGAGAAATATTACCACAACTTCTTTGAAGACATATTTTCATGGGAAAGGTAAAAGGTTAATTGCTTTATCTACTTATAACCAAGATACAAAATCTCCCGCCATCTAACGTGCTCCAATTAAGCTTGCGATGTTCATCTTGCAGCATCATAACATTCCAGTAAACAACATCGTCTCAGTGCTTAAGAAAGGCACGACTTGTTAATAGGGATTATATAAATGCACAACTACGATTAGGCTAGTTTATCAATAATTAATCCATGTTAGTTCGTTAGTAATTAAGTCAGACTTTGCAAAGTTAGTTTGAGATACAATATTAGTTCGTAATTCAGTTTGTATATTCAATCGCACATATCCCAAACTTCAGCTTCGCTGATCACAAAACATGGCTTCAGTTTAGCTGTTGCATCCAGGGATCTGGCCTACCCATATCAACATAAGCAATAAAGTGCGTACTCACTCAAATACGCATTCACCCATACTCTCACCTCTAGTACTAGGCAAATGAGTAATTAAATTACCATAGAAGAATAATTATGTCATTTGTACAATTACATTCGAGAATAATGCATTGCAAACGTCTTTATCACTACTAATAATGTTTGGGACTATGATAGGCTAGTCTACCATTTTTTAAACTTTACCCTTAAATTGATGGGGTGAATTGCAACGCTTTTTGTGATGCTCCCCATCGACATATTTGTAACTTTACAATATAATTTATTGTTATCGAGAAACAACAGACCTGAGCCCGTTTAAAGTAAAGGAAGTGTAAGAGCCATAAATAATCTTATATCAGATTTGCACGTACTCAAACTGCACCCACTCCCCACGCCATTTGTTCTGTGGTGAGACAATAAGATCTAGGTTGCGTATTAGGGTGTGTTTCCTCTTGTAGCCTGCGTGTATGGGGATCTCTCACTACAGAGAAAGATTCTTATCTCTCAAGGCGACATCAGACCCATAACAGTGTCATATAGGACATTTGATTGTGCAGCAGTGTGTAGAAGGAGAACGGTCTACTCCATGTTTTGGACGTGTGGCTTATGTTGATCATGACAGTGGCGGAGGACCACATAGGCATATAATTTAACCAGAACACCCAGCCAGCGCAGCGGTACGAAATATCAATGCTGTGAATGTGCGGAAGTGCTTAAGGTGGTGCCAGAGGTTTTGGTCTGGGGACTAATAAGCCACGAGATGGGAGACCTGTGAAGTTGGAGAACGATGCCCTGCGAGCAGCGGTAGAAGCAAATACAATGCAAACTGTTGAAGAATTAGCCAGCGAAATCCACGTCGCTATTTGACTTTCCATCATCATCTTTAGGACCTTGGGCATGGACACGTGTCGAAACTCGGAAAACGGGTACCCAATGCTTTAACACTTTAACAAGCAGCAGCGAGTTGACTTCGAGATAAGTTTGCAACGATGCGTTGTGAGCAGTTTGCTTGTATTTGTGCTCTTATGTATATACTTTTATTTATGTGGGTTATTGAACGACTTTGGATATTGTTCGCTGTAAGTATTTAGTATTCCTTATAAGAGCCAGATAATAACCTTTTAGTGAACAATTAAATGTTTTGGGACAAAAGCTTATTGTGTTTGTCGTGAAATCTACTGGCTCAACTGTCTGTCAGAATTGCAAACTCACTGATAGTGAAATGTACGTGAGAGCCAATGTTGCCAGAACGCTTGTTGTATTAAATATAACCACACTAAACATTGAAGAAAAATTAGCTTTTGACATATAGTAATTTACGGTAAATAATTCAGTTAGGATTTCCAGTAGCCAATTATGTTTAACTTTTTATCTGAGAGCACATATATTAACCACTCTAAATGGCGACATGTTATAAACATCAAAAACTTATTGCGAGGCAAGATAATAAAAGAATCTAATGTGGTGATTGTGGAAATACCTTTCATTGTAGCTGCATGAACTTAAAGGAGGAAGACTTTAAATCGCTTAAATCATTTGGTAAAGCATGGTACAGCAGAATATTTAAAAAATCTAAACGTAGTGAGCGATATCATGATGTTTTAGGAGGAGATGAAGAAGGAAAGTGTCCTACTGTCAACGAAGTGTATAGACTGTTGTTGTATGTTAAAGAAGACATTGAAACCCTTAAAAATTAAATAGGAAGCTAGAACAAGATTTGGAGAAGTCCTGGGACTTGGCCCATGAAAAATTAGACGAAAACACCAAATGATTAAAGCTCAACGGGAAAGTATAAAGTCGTATCTTGACAAGATATAGACACATAAAGAATAAAATTTGAATCCAAAAGGAAATGGATAACCTGGTATTGCAAATTGATTAAATTGAGCAATATGAGAGAAGAAACACAATCTAAATCCATGGGATACCTGAATCAGATGTGTTGGGTTAGTAAAGAAAGTACTGGATATAAATATTGATGATAACTCGATTGATGCTTCTCATAGGCTACAGAAAACTCCAAATCAAGATCGTTCTGTAACTGTTGTGAAATTTGTCAAACGAATGTATAAGGAGCATGTGTTGAGAAGAAGAAAAGTGAAGAGGAAGTTAAATTGTAAAGACATTGGTATAATAAATGGTGGATTCATTTACATTAATCATAGTTTGACGAGACAGCAAACTCATCTTCAGTGAAGCTAGGAAAATAAAGAAGGGCAAACATTATGATTTATCTGGGTTGATTGGGCTGGGAACATTAAACTAAAAAAGGGCAGGTGATTCGCATGTACATGTATTGAAACGTATTGATGACATCAGAAACATGTAACTCTGACCGATAGCGAAGGTCAATTGATAACATGTTTTTACCCAAATGTACGAGACCTAAACACTAAACTTAAAGTATTGAATTGTAATGTCTTGGCCTCTAATATTGATGTAATTATCTTTACTTAAACTCGGTTATCAGAAAGTGTATGCGATCGCGAATTACTTGATGATAGGTATATTATCCATCATCAAGAAAGTAAAATTAATAAATCTGGGGGTTTACATATAGCTATTAAGTCTACATACAGTATTAATAAATTAGATATTAATACAGACCGCTTGGAAATTTTAGGTATTAAAATCAATACTCCCAGAAGTAATATAATAATTGTTTAGGTTTACTTCAGCTCTAGCTCAGAATTATATGTATATACTTTATTTTTCGAGAAAGTAGAGGAGAGCAAATATAGTTCTAATATAATAATCATAGGAGATTTTCATATATCGACTGTTACCAACTATAAATATGATTTAATGCATGGTGGCAAAATATGCTTAGAATTGGCGAAAGTTATGTACTTACATCGACTTAGATCAATTAATCGCATTTCTAACAACAATTATAGAACATTGGACTTAATTTTAACAAACATAAATGATAGTATATTTACTGATAGAGATTTAGATCCCTTAGTTCCGGAAGACAGACATCACCCTAGCTTGAGATCTGAAATTCGATGCATTGTGAAGGTCAAATTAGGAATGGTAGTACCAATTTAGTGTATAATTATAATAAAGCGGACTTCTATAATTTTTATAAAATAGTTAGCGAAATAGACTGGAAACCAGTTATAAAATCGAACAATTATGATTCTACTATTGATATACAAGACAAATACTGATGACAAGTACTCTGATTCTCGTATTTTACAATTTCTTTTACAATAAACAAGAATGTTCCTAAATATAATGATGAATACAAACGAAAATATCCTATTTGGTTTAATTCAAATATAATTGCATTCTTAAAGGTGAAGGAATATCACAGGAAACGTAGTCGAAAAAGTAATACAATTTTGCACATGTTTAAGGAAATTCGTGGTAAGGAAAAAATATTTATTAACACTGATTATAAAAAAAATACATAAATGATGTTGAAAATAGTGCAAGGAACGATATCTATAAATTTTGGTCTTATATGAAGAAATAAAATAAATTGTCAGTACAGTACTGATATAATGATATACAAAGAACAGTGTTTGAAAGTAATTTAGATGTATTAAATGCATTTGCCATTTATTTTGGTTCAGTGTATGACAATTGTTGAACCAATATTTGTTTAGATAATTTACCGAATGTGAAGGTAACGCATTTCTTGTCTATTAATTCATTCACAGAAACATAATTTTTAAGGCATTAAAAGAAACGGAACCCAGAAAAGCTAGCGGACCCGATGAGATACCGCCATGTGATTATAAAGCGTGTGCTGAATTATTAGTTAAACCATTGAGTACTATTTCCAACTTAATACTAAGTAGCAATAAGTTTCCAACTAATTGAAAGCGAGGAAAGGGTTGTCCTATATTCAAATCTGGAAGTCAAAGTGGAATTTCCAATTATATACCTATTTTCGTAATCAGCTCTCCTGCTAAAGTCTTTGAACATTTACTGTAAAATAAAATATTCAGCATTTTATCTTCAACATGGATTTATACCAGGGAAATCAACTACGTCTAATTTAGTTTGTTATACTCAAGATGTAACGGATGCAATAGCTAAAGGTAAAACGGTAGAAGTTGTATATTTTGACATTGCCAAAGCGTTCGACAAGATTGATCACGGTATATTAATCAATAAGTTGTCTAGTTTAGGGTTATCTAATAATTTGCTTAAACTTAACTTATCGTATTTATCTGATAGAGAGTACTATGTTCTCTATGAGAAATATTTTGTCTATAATTCTAACTCAGGAGTGCCTCAAGGATCGAACTTATGACCTTTACTCTATTTAATCTATATTGTCTTGCTTGATGCACTTAAATATACTAATTGTTTAATGTTCGCTGATGACCTTAAGATATATAAAGTAATAGAAACTGAGTAAGATAAAAAATATTACAAAAAGATATCGATAATTGCCTTACTTTGAGCATATACAGCAATCTTCCTTTTAATCTGAATAAGTGCGTTACTATAACCTATTCTAGAAAAGAATGTACGCAAAGTTACAATTATACAATAAATGGAAACAATTTTATAAGGAAAAACGAAATTAAAGACTTAGGAATCATTTTTGATTAAAAAAATATCTTTTTTGTCTCATCAAAAATATGTAATAAATTAAGCACATAAACTTTTGGGTTTCCCAATAAGAAATATAAAAGAGTCTAACAGTATCGATGCTACAATCTTAATGTTCAATGCATTGGTAAGAAGCAAACTTGAATACAATAATGTTGTATGGTTTCCCAATTATAAATCGCATATAAAACGTATTGAAAGGGTTCAAAGCAAATTCTTGAAGTATTTGTTTTATAAAAAATATAGAAGATCAGCATATAAGGAAAGAATATCTTACAAAACTTTACAGGATGAGTTCGATATTTCTAGTATAAACAGCAGGAAGTTTTTGTTTATGCAGACGTTTTTATATAAGTTAATAAATTTTAGACTAGGTTGTTCATATTTGCACCAAGATTTTAATTTTAATGTAAAAAAAAAATCTTAGGAAAAGACAACCGTTTTACATACAGAATTACAAAAAAAAAATTACATAGAAAGTCACTAATAATAAAGATGTGCTATGAACACAACTTGTTAGTAGAAAAGAACTATGAAATTGATTAATGTGGTAAACAAGCATCACTGTTTTCTTAAGTTAATATAAGTTGTTAGTAATACCAGTTTGTGCTCATTAGTTTTTTCACGTGATTGTACAAAATATTGAAATGAAAGTATTTGTCTTTAGTATTCACTTTTTCACTACACTTCCTTTTTATATAGCATTTTCTTTTTAGTATTGTAATCGTATTTGTGTCTAATAGTGAGATGTTGATTTGTAGTGTGTTTGTGTATTATATTAGTGTCTAATAATTTTATTCTTTTAATACTGAATTTATCCTTTGTATATCTTTATTATTTTTAATTTCAATTACATATACTGACCCATTGTTATTAGAGTATACATTCTGTTGTGGGTGAGTATATGTAATTGAATAAATAAATCTGCAGTTCCCTGCTCACCTGTCACAGACGTGAGTCATTTCTCGACAGAGTGGTGACAGGGAATGAAAAGTGAGTCCTCTACCATAACTTTACACGCAAACAGGGGGTGGGTATCTAAAGGGGAAAGGGGGCGCAGTAACTGTGTCAAAATAAAATATTCTCCCCTGCAAAGTGATGTTGAGTGTTGTGGTGGGATATCAGTAGGATAATCCATTTTGAGCCCTTGCCGTATACCAAGACCATCAATACAGATGTCTACTGTCAGCACGTTGAACGCCTACGGACTGCATTGCTGGAGAAATGTTCTGCTCTGGTTAGTCGCAAGGGTGTGCTCATCCATGATGATAACGGCAAGTAGGACCAATGCTAAGATCGAGGAATGTGGCTGGAAGAAACTCCCCCTCCCGGCGTTTTCACCAGATCTTGCACCAACAGACTACTGTCCTTTTCGCAGCCTGCAAAACAACCTTCCCGGGAAAACACTGCAAAATAAGGATTGCGTGCGACGAACTCTGCCACTAAAGCTGGTGACTTATTTCAGCAGGGGATTCAAGAACTGGTTGACACGTGGTAGAGTGTTTTCGAGTGCGATGGAGATTATTTTCCTGACTAACGGTATTGTTCCAGCCTGCAAAAATACATTATTTATGGAATAAGCTGATACAAAAAAACGCGAGATTATTCGGGCTAATCACATGACCAAGTGGCATGAATAAATGGAAAACAAGAATAGTCGGAAATGTTTATTGGTTTGCCATAGTAATAGTTTAGCATAAGAAAAACACAAACAGTCGTAAGAAAAGTTGCTTTACAAGATAAACAAACTACCGAAGACAAGTACCGTATTGTGCGATCGAGTTTTCAATCGTTGTTACGATCTTTGCATTTCTCGCATTCAGTGTACTTGTTTTCAGACCAAAATATAATATAGCATAAAATAATATACGCGGCACTAATTACGCCCAAAGCAGATAATCCATAATCCGCACACGATTAATCGAGAGTTTGCTTTATTGAGGGATGTACCGGTAAGTAGAGTATTGCAGGATTTCTTTCGTTTTTTAGGATTATAAAATGTACAGTTCCGATTTGGATTTGGAATTCCGAAAAAAAAAGTGGTTCAACTAATGCAGATGTCTCAGCGACCCCATAAGCAGAGTACAGATAGGTAATAATATGTCATATAGTTTCAAGATTCGCAACGGATTGAAACAAGGCGATGCCTTGTCCCCACTACTGTTTAACTTTGCGTTAAAATATGCGATTTTAAAAATTAAAGGGAACAAAGAGGGACTATCGTTGAATGGTTTGAATCAACTGTTCGTATAAGCGGATGATGTAGATTTAATAGGGGATAATATAGATGCACTACAAAGCAACACCGATATCTTAGTAGAAGCGTGCGATGAGATAGGCCTACAGGTAAACATAGATAAAACAAAATACATAATAACAAGCAGAAACACAGGGAATTAAGGAAATAAAAAACATAAGAATTAGGGATGAGATCATAGAAAAAGTAAACATATTTAAATACTTGGGAGCATGCGTAACAAGCAAAAATGAAGTCACGGAAGAAATAAAAAGTCGATTAGTATCGGGGAACGCATGTTTCTATTCAGTCCAAAACATCGCGATTAATATCAAGGACATTGAAATTGAAAATATACAGAACGGTTATTCTTCCGGTAATACTTTACGGTTGCGAAAGTTGGAGTACGACCCTAGCAGATGAACATAAATTACGTGTATTTGAAAATAAGATTTTGAGAAAGATACGCGGGCCGAAACAGGACGAGATGACTGGAGAGTGGAGAAGACTGCATTAATGAAGAACTCCACGGACTGTACGATTCACCATATGTTGTAAACATAATGAAATCGCGACGACTAAGCTGGGCAGAACATGTAGCTCGGTTGGGGGGAAAACGAAGATTGTATTCTATCCTGGTTGGAAGGCCGGATGGAAGGAGACCATTGGGAAGACCGAGACGTCGTTGGGAGGACAATATTAGAAGAGATCTTCGAGAGATAGGTGTTCGTGATGAAAACTGGCTTGATATTGCCCAGGATAGAATCCAATAGCGGACGTTTGTTACTGCAGCGATGAACTTGCGAGTTCCATAAGCCATAGAGGTAGTTAGTTAATAAAATTTATAGTTGGCAGCTGCTCGGGAATTTGGGGCAATACACCACCATTGAGGTAGGTCTCGCAACATCCTTTGCTTGTATACACCACTGGCAACTAATAAATCACATGCAAAAAGAAACAAAAAATGTGCGATGACAATTTCCAGATATTAAATTTAGACCAAAATTTATATTTGTCCCTGCAAAATGTATTGTTATAATTTTTCAACGCATTGCTATTTGTTTAATTTACGCGTATTATGATAATTGTTCGATCCTATTCACGGTTTAACGAAGACGATATCACATTCTCTCGTGGAAGCTATTGACAGAAGTCACGTGCTTGCAATCCAAGGGTTATGGTCGGTGGACAGACCTACTTAATTCAAGGAAATATAACAGGTCCTATATAAAATTTCTTTGACGAAGTTTCTTTAAGAGTTAGCAGCATAATCTCTGACATTATTTCCATCAAATTGTTGAAATGAATTTTTCAAGACTTAGTTGACCATATGCCTTGGTCTTAGGTTTTAGGTGTATTGAATTTTAATTTTAATTTCAATTGCATTTGTGGACTTCAGGTATTTGTGGCTAAGATCATTGTGTGTTGATTTCTTCTAGATTTTAGAGGAAGAATCGTCTTGGTTCCACAAGAATTAAGTTTGCAATTTTGCAACGCGAGTAGCCACAATATTCTCGCTCTCGAAAGGGAAAGTTTGTTCCGACGTCATATATTTACGAGTTGTGGTTCACTGATCTACATTGTGCATATGATGGTTCATTTAATACTAATATGGATCTTAATCCCTGGGCTGAATTACGATGTGTTGTTTGAAACATGATTACTCAGACATAACGATGTGAGGATCTCTGGTGGAAAGTTTCATCATTGGTTATAGAGCAATGGTGAGCCAAAAGTAAACCCACTCTGTTTGTTCTTTATTCTGAAGGAAGGGGTACAGTGGTAAACAAAAGTATTGGAACAAATCGTTTTCTGCCTTAAACATTACTATAATTGCGTATACAGCAAAACCTCTGTTAACGGAAATACTTTTAACCAAAATTGCGTTTAACCGAAACGGCAAAAAAAAATAAAAAAAATCGAAAAACATAAAATTTAAAACGCTAACAGAAAAAGATAGATGATTTTTTTCAAATAAACAGTAAACTTAGTTGTATAAGAAGTTGTCCAACTGTAGAAGCATTTAAAACTTTATTAAAAGGCTGGTATATACGTACTCTCAAAGCGTACTTTTTATCATTGCCTTTAATTTTTTTCACTTTAAACTTTGAAAAGATACACATTTTTTAACCGAAATTTTGGATATCCGAAATGTCCTCCCCCCTCCTTTATTTCGGATAACAGAGGTTCTACTGTATATTACAAAACCTGCAATTATGTATATATTACTAAAACTAAACTGGGTGGCTTTTAAGGGTCTTGGTCTTGTTCAGACGGCTGTATTACGTTCTAATTATTAAAGGGTTACGTGGACAGCGTAACGTCTCTTTGCAGCCGTGTGTCTGACTTTCTTGACCGCAGGCCGCGACTTCTTTTATCCAAGTAGCTCCTCAATTGTCCTCACGATGTTGGTTCAACACTGAAATTTTGAGATCCCACCTGCAATCGAACATGGGAGCTATCGCACAGCAGTCGAGCGCGGTACGGACTAGGCTACGCAGGAGGCTGTGCATATATTAAGCTTAACAAAATAGAAATTGTAACACAAATTTATTTCACTTAAATAATAATAATTTTAGGTGGAAAGTAAAACCTAAATAACATATATAAGGATTTACAAAGAAGAACATAGCTCTATAACCTGATAAAACTATTGTAACACTGTCAACTCAAGTTAACCTTAAACACAATCTGCTACCTGTTAACCAGTGCGGTTTTTGCAGGCACCATAGCACTACTACTGCATTATTACAAGTTAGAGATGAAATGTTACATACAATTAATTCCTCTTATTTACTGTACTAATTCTACTTGATCTTATAAAAGCATTTGATTTAGTACAACACGATTTATTTTAGCTAAACTTAAATCCTACAATGTAGCTAAGTTTGCTCTCTCGTGATTTCGGTCATATCTCTATAACAAAAAGCAAGGAGTTACGTCACAAAATTCTGTACTTGTATTATCTAACGCAATATCTTAAAATGAAGAACGGGGTGCCACAAGACTCTATATTAAGCCCTTTACTATTTTCACTGTACTCTTCTGACCTACCTCCTACATTGAAGCACACTCAAGTCCATTCTTACTCTGACGATACACAATTGTATATTTCGTCTCCACAGTCTACTAATACAAAAGTGACACTTCTTAATAAAGCTCCAAAAGCTATCAGTGATTGGTGCGTCGGTAATAGGTTATAAGTTAACCCACGAAAATGTACATATACGGTTGTAGGAGCAAAAACTGCTTGAAGAACATAGTTTCTGATGAAATTAAAGTTAACATAATGAACATAAATATTTGTTACGTCCCTCCCATTTTGCTTAGTGTTCGTTTGTCACAAGTAGTATTTTGTCGCTGATGCCACTTCTGAATTGAATTACATAGCTTCACACATTTGGGTTATTTAAGAAATATTGTGCGTACAGCAAAATAATAACTTCTTGAAATTATATTGTGCGTACATCAAAACAGTAACTTCTTTATTTAGAAACCATTTTGTACGTACAGCAGAACAATAACTTATGAAACGCAGAACACTATATAACAGTATGTGTGTTTATGCAAAGAAAATTTCAAATCTTATCTGTAATCATCGGAGGATGTAGTATGACGTCACTCGAGGTTCTACGAGGGCCTGAATAGAGAATATATAAGTAGCCACCGAACGACCAGGAGTTCAGCCTGGACCACAGCAAGTTTTCTCTTGGTGTTTTTTTTTTTTTTTTTTTTTTTGACGGCAGTCCGCAATAAATCTATTATCACCTTATATCTCCCATAGAGGATATGTAAGTAGCCACTGAACGGCCGGGAGCTCATAATTTCTCGGGCTACGGCCCGGACCACATCAATCTATCTCTTGGTGTTTCTTTTTCGGACAGCAGTTCGCAATTAATTTATTATCACCTTATATCTCTCATGCCTTATTTGTCTTTACTTTAGACCTTGCTTTATCAGAACCTTCATTTTAACATCATTCTTTAATCCACTTCCTTACTTCAGTCAATCTTCATTCTAGGCAGGCGCGAGTTCACAACTTATTCTTAGAGTTGACCAGTCTTCATCTTAGGCAGGTCATCGTTACCCTAGCATCTGCCAGTCTTCATTCTAGGCAGACAGCAGTCACTCTTGGCTCCAACCCGTCTTCATTCTAGGCAGGGAGGGGGTCCTCAAACAGCGCCTGACTTCTAACCGCCTTCATGCTAGGTATGTAGCGGGCCTCAACTTTTCCTTGATGGTGGCCAGTCTTCATCCTAGGCAGGCAAACACCGTCCTAAGCTCCAGCCAGTCTTCATCTCAGGCAGGAGGGAGCAATTGCCTATTCCTGACTCCAACCAGTCTTCATTCTAGGCAGGAAGGAGTTATTTCACCGGTCCTCAACCATTCTTGGGCGTTGGCTAGTCTTCATCCTAGGCAGGCAAACACCATTGTAAGCTCCAACCAGTCTTCATTCTAGGCAGAGAGGAGTCTTCATTACCACTCCTTCTATCTCTCTCTCTTGTACTAATTAAATAAGTTGACTTTCAGCACCGCATATGGTTAATCCCGCGCCCATAGCCGAGGTAAATTAGTATAAAAGTATATGAGAGTACTGTCTTGGGACCCTATCAGCAGCATCTAGCGAATGGCATCTCGGGGCCATTACATATATTGGTGCCCAACGTGGGGAGTGGACAGCAGCATAAGTCATAGTCACTCTGACCCATTACATATTGCACATTCCAAGGTGGTCAGGAATCTACAAATCCAGATGGACGAAAATCTTACCTGGAGTTCTCAAGTGTCCTCTCAGTGTACAAAAGCTCTGTCAACCCTACGGTATACTTACAAACTACGTGAAAATTTCACGAAAGAGACGAAATTCTATCCTGTCCGTAACTTTATTCTATCTCTTTTCGACTACTATATTCTAGTCTACGGACCGGGTTTAACTCTGAGTAAGGCAATATCTATACAAAAAAATACAAAATACCTGCGTAAAATTTAGCCTTTGATTTCATACAACCCAGCATGTTCTACCAAAATTGAATAATGAAAATATGCTTACTATGTCAAGGAGACGTAACTTGTAATATTTTTGCTTAATATTTAACGTTTAAAAATATAAAACTTCCCTCGACTTAGCAAATAAACTTAACCCTCGAAGAACAGTTCGTCACAACTCAATACGTAATAGTTATGCGCTTAATATCCTCCGTTTCAGACTCTGGAAAACAGCTAGTTTGTTTTCTGTCTCGGCAAGTACATGGAACTCCCTACCAATCAATATTATAAACTCTACAACCTACAGTGCTTTCAGAGATATGGTGGAACATTTTCTCCATCGGAAGGAATTGCTCAGCTCAAACTCTTATGGCCTAATCTGACAATTTCACTCATTGGTATTGTGTAAAGGGGAATGTTATATATAAATATTTGGAATGTTTTTCCCCTCCTCGTGGATATGTAAACTATTGACACTAATAAAAATATTGTGTGTGTTGAGTGTCTGTGTATGTATGTGTGTGTGAGAGAGAGTGGTTTAGTATATAGGTTTGTTTATTATTATTATTTCTTTTATTGTTATATTGTAACCTTACTTTTATTTTGACAAGCGTTAGGTGTCAGAATAACCATAGGCAGAATCTCACGCGCTTCAATAAAGAAAATTTCAATTCAATATGTTGTCCCCTTTAATTAACTTAGCATTACTCCTTCTTTCTAGTGGGATTTAATTATCCATGAATGTGCATGCAATATAAAATTAATTAAACAGTTGATCAATGGATTTCATGTCCCATTCATTCACAGAATTAGCGTACGAAATATTACCAATCTATCTTCATGCAATATTATTAATATTCATAGATTTATCCGCTACGAATATACTTATCCAAGTCAATTTAATATGAAAGTACACAATGCACATGTACTATTTATTACCCATATCTTAGAAATCCTTTGTAAAGAAATCGTTTCCTTCCTGGAAAACCAAATATAGCATTCTTCTATTTATTTTTGTTCAACTTTATATATTTACTTTACAGATTCTCCTCGTTGCACACCTTGTATACCCATCATCATATGAAACTTCTGTTATACTCACCTTTTTTAAAAGTAAATGTAAATTTCTCGAAATATTTTTCATTACTTTCGAAAATAAAAATAATCTTTCTTTCGTAGTATAGAATATTATTCTTTCATTTCTATCTGTTTTTAAATCTTGCAAATGCATGAACTACGGATAAACATAGAATATATTTGTTGTTGTTCTGTAGATGAGAACAAACTTCATTTGAATTTGCTAAATGAATTTTATCTCGGAAAGAACGTGCAGAACTAGATTGAAACGTTTGATATGTTTCCTTTCCCTTTATTTCCTTATAAATCCTCATCCCTCCAGAGCTGAATTAGCTTCAACATCCAACTGGGTTCCTCAAGTGCGTCCATAAATTAACTTCCAATCCAAGAGGAGAATCATATTACATAAACTTCGGCGAAGAGAAGCTTAGCGCCGCTGTCGGGAGTCTACAAAACTTACAGTCTCTATGGAGACCAACATTTGCAGAACCAGTCTCATTGCATTCATACATCAAAGTCACAAGTCTTCCTCCTATAAATATCACAATTGAACTAATCTACGCTTTTCTCTTCCAAGAAATATTTGGGTCAGTTGGCAGATATCCTCGGAGGGTAGAAAATGATCTCCATTGAGTTGAACTAGAAAATATTGCTAACGGTAATGAAAAGAATCGATGAAATAGGTTCACATTTTGTTTCTCCCCATGAAGATCTATAAGATCGTAACGAAGAGCAAAATCATTAGAGAGTACAAACTGTCGAAAATTGACACAATGTATGTTAAAGAGGTTACTGATTATACAATGCTTTTCTCTCTCGATCCTTCGCTTCCAAACAATATAAATTTAAAACTAATGTTTCTATTGATTTTAAGATCGAAAAAAAATATCGTAAAGACAGCACTGTATTCTCCATCAGACATGGATTCAACTAAATTTTACCTAACTGTTTTGTACCATGTACTTCATAATTAGAGAACCTTTAAAGAGAAAATACCAACTACACTGTAAGAAACTTTTATGTAAAATTACAAAAAATTTGTTGGCAGCCCTTTTGCTAAACCTTTGTGTAATCGTCTCGTAATTTTACAATGTTGTAATTTTACAAATCGATTTACGATGTGTGTGTAAATTTGATTACGTAAGTTTACGTAATTCTATTTACAGACTTCGTAAGAATACATAAATTAGGTAAAGCTATTTACATAACTTTAAGTAATTTAGTTTACAATTAATTATGTAAACTAAATTACCTAAAATTATGTAAACTGAATTACCTAAAATTATGTAAATAGCTTTACCTAATTTATGTATTCTTACGAAGTCTGTAAATAGATTTACGTAAACTTACGTAATCCAATTTACACACACATCGTAAATCGGATTGTAAAATTACAGCATTGTAAAATTACAGAACTATTACCGTAAAGTAGGTATACTTTGGTCCTTTAAAGATAACATTGGCCCAATGGAAGAAAGAGGAATTCATGCTACTTGGTAATTTTTCCTTCTTTTAGTACAAAATTTTGTGGAACGAAGTATTCCAAGTGAAAGAAACAATAAAGTGTAGCATGAAGGGTAAGAATGTTTTCAGTCCATGCAACAAAAGTTTTCCGGAGACTAAAAACAAAAGTGTTGCTTTTAAAATGTGGTATAATTGCTCTCTTATAAACTTAATTTTAAGTTTACATCAATCAAGTAAACTAAAAATTAAGTTTGTAACAGTATAATTACGGCACACTTTAAAAAAAACACACACACACTGTTTTTAGTCACCTGAACAATTTTGTTGCATGGACTGAACGCACTCTTCCCCCATCAAATCTTTTTTTTCAATTTGGCCAATGCTACCTTTAAAGAACCAAAGTACACCCAGTTCACAGTACGTAAAGATTTAGCAAAAGGACTGCCAAAAACATTTATATAATTTTACAAAAACAAAGGTTTTCCTTAATCTGTCGCTGGCTTGGATCTGTATCTGCTTTCACTTACTACGAGATGCACAAACCATTGTTAGATTTTTCTGCTGTAATTCTCGTTGTTGCAGCAAATACTTCTGAGAATCTTTTTCAGCTACATTACAAAAAAATGTTCAACACGTCTTGACTGATTAATTACTTGTGCATTTACTTAAATGCAGTGTGTTGCACAGCAATTTTTACCTACCAGAAACTTAACATGTCAGTTTCCTCCTCGACGTAACTATAGTTAAAATTTTGTAACCTTCAAAGTTGTGGAAAAAATATATATATATTTTTGAAAAAAAAAAAAGCATTTTCAAGATCATACCAGCCTGTCTTCCATCATTATTTCCGTTGTATTTTCATTTCGGGTTTCAGGTCAGAGTGCGAGATCCCAAAATGTAATATCACTCGCGATACTATATGCCCCTTCTATACGAACGGGGAAAACGCTGTAGTTTTACCGCACCTCGTAACCCATGGTTTTAAATGTTTCAAACCGCGCGGAGAAAACGCTTGTGTACTCGTACACTATTAGCAATTGTTAGCAGGCGCGGTTTACTTGCCGTAGAACCACCGCACTTTCCCCGCTCGTGTAGAAGGATCCTTAGACCCCTAACAGAATACGGGACGGGCGTAAGCCATAGTGCTGTTACCGCCCATAAAATTCATTTTATCTTTATCGTTACCCTAACAGAATACTTGGGAGATTTTTTTAAAATACATTCATCGATTCTCGTACATTCTCAGGATGGCTGAGAGGTTAAGTGTTCTCTTTTCATGCACGTGGTCACAGGTATGTCTGTCTACTGAACAATGATGCACAGCCCACTTTACAAAGAACTGTAGGCCCCATTCTTAGCCCACCAGCTCATTAAGGATGTTATAATAAGTCAGTCAATTCATTCTCAAACACATCAGCCCTGACCATATTCATGGTGCCTTCACGACTGAAAGTAACTCGTTAGGAAGAGCGCCATCTGGACGCAAACTCTATACCTTCAAAATGCGAAGTGAGTGCTCTACCAACTAAGCAACGACGCTGAAATATGCAAATTCAAAAACAATGCCGTTGTCAACCAAAAAGAGTTTGTGACTTTCGGCACTTTACAGATAGTTAAACATAATACAATAATAAATAATATTAAATAACAGTAACAAAATTAAAGGCCAAATAAATCTAACTGCAAGAAAGCAGATTATGACAAACGTTTTCTAAAAGCCTTTTGACAAAACGGTATAAGTGAGTTTTACGCTGTATTTAACAATTAGAGCAATTATTTCTCAAAAAATGTTTTGTCGTTGTACGTAAAATTAGGCACAGATCCAAAAAGGCGTCAGATAGGAACAAAAAACCTTTGGCAATAAACTGTAGAAAAAGAACGTAAAGGCACTTACCGTGTGAAAATCTTGGCTTCGATTTGTGTGAATTTCTTTCTTCAGTACAGTACTTATATCCATCATTATCTCCTATGACCAACGATTTTTTTTTTTTTTTTTTTGCTATAAACGTCCGTATGCAAAATGCTAAAATTTTTAACGCACGAGTAGAAGCAATAAAAATTATTCGACAATCTTTACTTCAGGACGAGAGAAGAATCTAAAATTTTACCAGCAAATGGGTTGTCTTAAAATTTCGTTCTAATACTCCTACAAGAAATTTATTATAACTTATTTCATAAAGTATAATCGTGTTACATGATGGATATAAATACAGTACTTGGTAGGCCGAATTTGCATGTACTATACAACGAGAAGTATTTAACCTTTTGTGGAAACTGTTATTGGAATTTCATTCCGCCAGCTCCACATACAATATTTTCTAATAAAAATCGCGATGAAATATATAGTACAATTTTACGACGAGACACAATACCATTTAATATTGATAATGTAGCATATAAAATATTCAGGTTATAAATAACTGCAATGCTTAAGGTCCCTTCTACACGAGCGTAGAAAGCGCAGCGGTTTTACAGCGTCCAAATCACACCTTCTAACAAAACCCATGCTTTTAAATGTACGTATTTACACATGTGTTTTCACCGCGCTGTTTGACACGAAGATTTAAAGGCAGGTTTTATTAGGAGCAGTATGCACGAGGTAAAATGGCCACGATTTCTTCACTTGGGTAGAAGGGACCTAAAATGCTGAAAATGAATTGTCGGTAGAAACATTCTAATATGCCAAAGGATATGTCAAAATTTCCACTGTGGTGTTGCTTTAAGAAATCGGGAGCGCACCATTTTGAGAAACTACATACCCTTGCTTTGTTGCCTTCCTACCAACATTCTATTTTCAGCACCTTGCGGTAACAAATTACAAAATTATTTATTTCAGTTCAGTAGACCATACATAGTAACTTTGAACAGTGTTGCTGAATTTGTCATGTTATTTTTTTAACATACTAAAATGTGAAAGCAGCAAATCCATACAAAGACAGCAATAAAATATTTAGCTTAGTACTGCTTCTTTTAAATAATATGATTTTGTATACGCAATACTTGAATCACCAACTATAATAATTTTATTAAGCGTATTTGGTTTGTTTCAAACATCTGAAACAAAGAAACTTCAAAACTTTGTTGTGTTACACAATACAGACGTATTGACTCAAATCTTTGAATCACAAATATTTCTCATTTTGTTAATTAATTAGTTCATTTGCCCATATAACACAACACACAAAACTTTGGCTTACGCCAAACATTCATCCTCTTGCGCTCCACGATGTCTTCAAGTTGTTTTATTATTAATTTTGCTGCACAAATTGCGTTCCAACTCTTTTTCCAATAAAAGGTTATTCTGTAAAGGAGAAACTTCATCAGATTACTCTGATAATATTAAAATAATGTACAGTTACCAGGCATACGCTAAACAAAGCAATTTAGGTCATCTTTAGTTACTTTGATTAGGACAATAGTTATTTGAAGGTATACGTAAACTTGGTAAACTTTGTTTTATATGGGCCAGTCTAGTAACTTTGTGACTTCGGACAGTCACGATGAAGGTATACGTGTTCTAGAAAATATAACAATGAATA
>JAGDQP010008010.1:33692-64786 GCA_022664845.1 Lepisma saccharinum | reverse complement strand
ACCCCACCATGCAACCACAATAAATTAGGATAAATGTTCTATAAAACAAATTCATTTCTTACATTCTCATTTATCCAGACGCTGTAATTTTAAAGCAGATATTTACCTGATTCCAACAATGTAAGATCGAGACACGCTTTGTAGTTTTTGATAAATTAAAACTTTTATTAACATAAATTTCGGCGGGAACTTCAAACTGTTTCATTACAATGTTGTGAGCTCGGAACGTTCTTCCCTCCAAGAGAAATTCCTTTTCTGTGCCCTTTAATGTATTTTACTTACTATAATATGTCCTTCAACCACAGTACCTTACCAGCTTTGTAAGGTACTGATAACCCATTTAAGTTTGTTAGTTAAGAAGCTTTTGCGTTCAATGTTTGTTACAAAAATGACATGTGAACGCATAGTGAGGCTTTGGAAAGAAATATTGAAATTGTCATTTTACATTTTGAGACCTCAAAAATACGTCGATTTTGAAAAGAGTGTGTTTCCATGACAACGGATCCCACAGTTGATGTAAATCACAGCGAATCATTTCCAGTATTTTAGTATTCAGTTATTCTCTATACCTTTGCTCCGTAACAAGAATAATAAGTATGACACTGAGTGAGGTCACTGTCAAATCTAACTGCATACTTTTAAAGCAAAACAAACTTACGTTTTAGGAACTTTTTTACCAATTATTAAAAATGTATACACTCAGTATGCAGTCAGAATAGCTACTAGTACTGATACAGATATTTGAATTGCAGACATTAAAATATTTGAAAACCCTTTTAAGGTCGAATCGCACATGCCAGCAGTACATATTCTCCAGTTCTAAGGAGACCTAAGGCGGTTGGTGGTGTAGATTTCGCGCATATCAGCCCGACTGTGACAATTGGAATCCAACAGCCACGGCTATTTCAGTTAGTTCTAGAGAACCTTTTTAAGTGCAGATGCATTTTCATCCAGCTTCCCTCTTCAGTCTATTCATTCTTCTTGACGTTTTTGTCGTAGTGATTTCAAATGCTCAAGTATATCTAGATAAATTACCGTGGAATCTCGTTACTTCCAACCTGTTACAAAGTATTAAGTAATGTTCTGTTCACACGCCTAAGTGTACACGTAGATGAAATAATTGGAAATCACCAATGTGGATTTAGAAGAAATAGATCCAAGTTGGGCCAGATGTTCGTCTTCTGACAAATCTTAAAGTAGAAATGGGAATACAATGGGACTGTTCACCAACTATTTATTGATTTTAAGAAAGCGTATGATTCTATCAAAAGGAAAAAGTTATCCTGACACGATTTGGAATTCCGAGAAAACTTGTTCAACTTCTGAAGATATGTCTCAGCGACCCCATAAGCAGAGGACGGATATATCAGATAGTTCCAAGATTCGCAACGGATTGAAAGAAGGTCATTCCTTATTACCACTACTGATTAACTTTGCGTTAGAATATGCCATTCAGAAAATAAAAGAGAACAAAAAGGGACTAAGTTGAATGGTTTGAATCAAGTGTTCGTATACGCGGATGATGTAGATTTAATAGGGGATGATATAGATGAACTACAAAACAACACCGATATCTTAGTAGAAGCGTGCGATGAGATAGATCTACAGGTAAACATAGAGGAAAGAAAATACATAACAACGAAGGGAAAAAACATAATAATTGGTGATGGGATAATAGAGAAAAGAGAAAGTAAACAAATTTAAATAGGAGCATACGTAACAAGCAAAGACGAGGCCACGGAAGAAATAAAAAGTCGCTTAGTATCGGGAAACGAATGTTTCTATTCAGTCCAAAAACAACTAACATCACGATTAATATCAAGGAAATTGAAAATATACCGAACGGTTATTCTGCCGGTAATACTTTACGGTTGCAAAAGTTGGAGTACGGTCCAAGCAGATGAACAAAAATTACGAGTGGATGTTATTACCTTTTTTCACAAATAACCTTGTGTATGGTAAAATGTTAAAATTAACACAGAAAAATCGACAGCCGCCGCGACTGGGACTCGAACCCGGATCTCCCAGCAACTAGCTCGAGTCCTGGTCGCGGCGCCTGTCAATTTTTCTGTGTAAATTTCAATTAATTACGAGTGTTTGAAAATAAAATTGAGAAAGATATACGGGTGGAAACGGACGAGATGACTGGAGAATGGGGTAGACTACATAATGAAGAACTCCACAAACTGCACGATTCACCAGATGTTGTAAGAATAATGAAATCGCGACGATTAAGGTGGGCAGGCCATGTAGCTCGGATGGGAGAAAAACGAAGATTATATTCTATGTTGGTTGGAAAGTGGGATGAAAAGAGACCATTGGGAAGACCGAGACATCGTTGGGAGGACAATATTAGAAGGGATCTTTGAGAAGTAGGGGCTCGCGATGAAAACTTGCTTGTTGTTGCCCAGCATAGAAACAAACGAAACGAAACAACCAATTGCTATCAGACGATAGTGCATTTCACTATAATTGTGGGATCATGAGTGTGTTTTATAATTGTGGGATTTTGTGTGTTAGTCACTGCTATTGTGAGGTCAAGTGTGTAAATGAAATAACTCCAGCCACTTGGAGTGTATCATCAAATGGAAAAGATTGGCATAATCAGCGTGCAAAACTCTATCATCTGAGCCCTATTCTATAAACGCCCCACAATTGGGGTAAACGTCGCGTGACCTCATAAATATGAGCGCACCCGTACTGGTGTGTGTGTGTGTGTGTGTGTGTGTGTGTGTGTGTGTGTGTGTGTGAATGGCTATGGTAATTCCCGGATGTCACGAATTGCAGGAGGATATCCCTTGACGACTTGCCTCTTAAAGTGAATTGTTTTCCTTGCTTGCTGTTGTTTGCTTTGTGAATATTATTGATAAAGTCAATTTCGACTGAATAATATATTGGATAGATTCACACGCTTTGTTTCGCATGAAAGTGACCAGAAGAACATCAGAGCTCAAGGCTGGGTTTTCGTTGAAGTGCAGCCGTCTTGGTGATAGGGTTTAAATCAGGCCGATATTATACACAGGTGAAGTCTGTGAACGTGTCTTGTATCCCCATCATTTTCATCTTTTGACTTTATTTATATTTTATCACCCAAAGTGTGTTTTCTGATCTGTTTGTGTGTGACTCCCAAAAATCCCAAAAAATTATTAGAGAAATCTTTCTTTGTATCTTAAAGTACAAAGGAAAGAGAAAATTAGTCACAACAAATATTTAACATAGAGGAAATCGTCATTAAAGCCAAATTAGTATTATAATAAATCAGAATTGACCAAGATATCCATAAGGGTCAATCAAATGAAAAGGTCCAATTGCAAATATCCGGACAACGTGTTGAGTGGTTCCCTACTCAAGCCAAGGAGTTCTTCTTCCAGGGCATCCATCATTTCGTGTCAAGGTGGGATAAGTGCCTCAACATGCAATGGTCATTATATATAGCTCTATCCAGTAATAAAGTCTGTACATGGAAATGGACCTTTTCATTTGACTGCACCTTGTATTTTGTCTAATTTCTGCTATATTCCTGTTTGACAAAGTTTCGGTGACACGTTTTACGTTCCCTCAATTATTGCTTGATATTTTTGTGTGGCAGCTTTATTCAACATTAGATATAAAAGCTATTTTTTATTTCTAAATTCTTTTCCGAAAGCAAGAGTGGCGCGTCCGGGCACTGAACTATTATATCGTATTGCTGAAGCCACGCCGGCGTTGTACCTTTGTGTACTTAACCTTGCAATAAGATGAAATTACGGAAGGACAAAAATACATATGGTGGTTTGCTAAGAAAAACAAGGAAAAAAGATACGTTCAGTCATTACTATCAGTTAAAGAAAACATTACACAATAAAGATTTAAGAACGGCTTCAGAAAAACACAATCCCTACGCTTCTTGTACGGATTAATTACACTTGCTGAGGGTAACATAGAATTTCAGGAAATATGTGTATTAAAACTGCATGACACGTGTATTACCACAGCTACGGAAAATACATGTTGATATTGATATAATGAAAATGGCTTTTTCTATCATCTGCCAAGGAAGAATATGGCAATATATCCGCCTCTGAGCACATATGCCTCTCAAGAAACAGAACATAACGCTGATCCTCAGTTCCGTTAATGATAACGTCTCTCTCGCAACTTCAAGGGTGAAATTGATGATCTTATTCCGTTATATTGGTTTACCTCGGAAGACCCCATTTCATAGCTTGGTACACTCTCTTGACGACGAAATGTCGCACTTTAAGCTGAATCACTATTTACAACATTCGATATAGCGGAACCTTTTGCAGAATTAACTCTTGAACTTGGATGCTGTGAGTGTTGAACAATCTACTGAAAATAAAACTGTAACTTGCGAAAGCTACAAAAAATATATATCCACGAATTACATATTGTACATACAACAGATTTCAAATGATAGACGATACAAAATTAGTATAAAATCTCCGCACAAACTGAAAGAATATCCCACTAGTTTTCAACATAAAACGAAACGTTACTAATAATTTTACATTTGGAAGAAAGGAGTTTCTTGCATTAAGAATGTAAGAACTAGTAAAAGATTTTACTTCACTCTTATAACGTAAGCGAATTAATAAATAACACTAGAACTGAAATTTGGAGATTAAATACGATATTAGTCGATAAAGTAAACTTAGTATTGTCAGAAGTCAACGTTTAAAATTGATTTATAACATTTTGGCATCTAAGGCTCAGGTCGGGAGAATACGGAACAGGGAAGGCCTTTAAGGTACCATCGCGGTATTCGCCTGGTGAAACGCTGGAAAACCTGTTAGGTTTAGCGGCCACAGGGTTCGAACCCACTGCTCATTCCAAGTGCACGATGTTATCGCCTGGACTACGGGGGCTGAGTTGTCATAAGCCGAGGCATTCAGTAAGCTTACACAAATATTTAAGTTGATATGGAGTACCTAATCAATAATGAAGAACAATTACAAGAAAAATGACACTGTCCTTGAGACCACTGTCCTCCGTCCAATGGAAGGCAATGCGAAACTATTATCGGTTGATCATATCCAGGAACCTTTGGGTCATAAATCTCCCTCTTCCCAGAACACCAATCATCATCCTCGGCCTGAGGAAAAATTGCCTAAAGTCCTTCAATAAAATTCAAAACCAATCATCATCCGGTCTGAGTCAAAGTTGCCTAAAGGTCTTTAAAAAATCAAAATCAACCAATCATCATCAAAATCATTTCTTGATACTATTTCTTTTTACAATCAGAATATGTTAATTGCCGTTTTATAATTATAATTATTATATATTAGTTGAAGAACCAACGATAGGCAATGTTATAAAACAAAGTATTATATCTCCACCGTCAATTCCATCGTGGTCAACGCGTCAACACAATTAATGCTACTTTGAATATTCAGTTTAAATGAAATATTTTAAAGAGTTATTACGCCGTAATTCGACTGTGCGAATTAACTTGATTTCACTGAAATACTACCTACACATTAATCACAAGGTAGTGTATGCCTGAATATTCTCATGCAGAGTTTAGAGAAACAATCGTAAATGGACTTCCTGTGTTTGGCAAAGTTATCCTGCTGTACTATACACATGACTGCGCTGGGCATCGCGCGTGGTTGCAGATACAGCAAGGGGGACGATCGCGTGGGAATCGATAAACCCGCTCGAGAAGGAGGAGGTTGGCTGTTTTCCCCCTAAAAGAACGACACTCTCATGAAAACAGTAAAGGATGATGCGCAACGTCTCACCAACAGCCGAAGACAATGCTTTTAACACAAACAAAAGTGTTTTCACCTAAGAGAAGAGAAACAAGCTGGAAGTGAATACTTGAAAGACAAATAAGAAATTGTTATATTCTGTAAAATGAAAATGTAATGAAAGTATAGCTGGGTGTTTTAAGGTGTCACATTCTTTGTAATTTTAGAAGAATCGAAAAATATGTGACAAACGTCATAACTACGATTTAAAAGAACATTCCGAACGTACACTGTCAAAGCATCAGAATGTTCTTGTCAATTTTACGTGTTTCAAATGTTTGAATTTAAATTCAGCAAGGAATTTAAAAAAAATTCAAATAAAAACAAATAATTTACCCAACATTTCCTTCATTTCCCCAAGGAAAGTTAAGGAAAAAGCTATCAGAAAACAAGAATATGTTTGCAAGTCGTTCATTACTACCGAACACGCACCATTACGATCGATTTCTAACTTCTAAAACAGCCAATTACGTTACTGTTTTAAGTTACTTCCGCATCTGCATAATATATAATTATAACGATAAAATACATGGGTACATTATGATGAATGGAAATCACCAACCTTGGTCGCACCAAAAGGGCTCAGTGGAAACAAAAATTTCTGAACATGGAAGATAAAAGTATGCAAACTACAAGAAAAAATATGCTAGTGTCAGCATACCGGCAGTCAACCATAGTTCCGCTATTTTAGGTTACACTAAAGGCAGAGAAAAATTTTACTTAGCACCTTTTTTTTAAATTTAAGACCCTTGATTTAATCAGACATGAAGTTTCTGTCTACGAAACTTAGTACATTTAAGGAATATTGTTGTTGTCTGACAAGCAGAAAAAATCTGTAACGTAAGTTCGAAATCCAGAACATCGACCTCAGAATACTTCACTGTATAATACCTCTTTAAAAATTTCCCACAGACTTGTGAATTTAAAGACAAAAGTTAGCTTTGATTCAGCTTAAAACTTTTTTCTGTCCTTCCTTATTCAAACGCAGATGTGTTCGGAAAGCAATTAAGTTTCGTGTACATTTCCAAACTTTTAGGCTAAATCAACATAATCTCATCTTCTACTTGTCCTGAACAAACTTCAGTTTTTCTTTTAAACAGTGAATTAGCAAAACCGTAGTCTCTGCATTAAGTAAGAATGCAAACATCGTTCGTTTTACATGCAATGACTTTCTTGACTATCATTTTAATGATCTTATAAATTTAATTACGACTGCACCCGACGATTACAGCCTATTAAGGTTACTTTTAGCAGCAAGAACTGGAAAATTCAACCAAATAGTGCTAAAGAATTCAAGTCATTGTCTTCAATGAAAGTGTAAATGCTGCGCGTTCTAGGTTTGCATGCTTAAAATCACGTAGACCTAAACAGTAGGGGAAATTAACATATCATACTATATGGTATCTGCAATCTGCATTTGGTAGCAATTACATTTTCAAAAATGTATGTTTTGAAGTCGAGGAGGACTGGGAGTCCATGGAGGAAACGTCAGTTGAAGGACGTGATAGTACGGCTCATTCAAAGCATTAAAACATTTTCCTGTTACAATATACCATTACATGAGTTATCACCATTTACATACGAGGGTTATTTTTAAGTCTCCATTACGTTTGAACTTGACGTCACTAGTTTTTGTTCTCCCACTTCCCTGATTTTCTTTAAAATTACGTCACTTTTGTACGCACTGATTATATTTAACTGAGTTAACAACTGGTTCGCAATTCTTGTAGATTCTGTGCAAGTGTGTATATGGCTGGGGTGGCTATTAGCACAAAGTAAATAGCGTATTTACTTTATGCTATTAGTATCAAGTTTTCTCCACTTTTTAACATTATGTATGAGGGGTCATTTCACAAGAAAGGAATTACAAAGGAAAGATGCCAACAAAAGTTAACCATCACTTTATTGAAAAGTGCTTTTTCTTAGTCACTATCGGAAATTTAATGAGGAAGCTTCCTAACTTATAGTGTATATTAATAATAAACTGAGAACTGGTCACACATACAGTCATAATGGATATTAAAAGTTCAAATACTATTACTTTCTTTTTATCACATCACCTTGAGACTCGATTTTAAAAGAACTGCGAACACAGGGTGTACTGACCCATTCGGCAAACAAACACTTGAGATCAAAAGAATCATAGAAGCTTTCGTTTAAGACATAGCGAGGGTCCAAGATCAATATGAAAATCAACTTCTTGCAATGGTAAATAAAATTTCTGGATACATCATAAACGTTGTACGAAAACAAAAGTATGTTGCTGGAGGACTACTATTTGTATCATTAGGATGGATATTAGAAGTGGGATTACAGAGTTGAATAAAATTTCATTTTTCAAATGCCACTAAGCCAATTTATTGCAAATCTCATATTTCCTCGTGATGATTAATATTCAATGTAAACCATAGGATGGAGTGTAGCGAACTGAATTATACACAAGGAACAATGTTCCTCCAAATGCTTATCCTTGTAACACCAAATGTGGTGGTCATGCTGAGACCACTATCCTGTGCTAAAACTGAGTTGAACTAACACGCTGTATTTTTTCATGTAGTGTCAAGTATTAACAAAGAAAGTACATCTTTTTAAATTACAGATAATGTATTAGCAGAAAAAATTAATGGAAGTCTAGGTTAAATATGAAATTTCGTGACTCAATCTTCGACACATCGTGATTACACGCCAGCACTTGTTGCTGTATCTATTAAAATTCTAGAGCTCTTTGAAAGTACATTGTACAGATAGAAGAATCACAGTATACATATAGAACACATACAGAGACTCATTGCTCATGATGCCCGCATTCCTGAAATACACAAGAGCATTCATTTTTCATTCAACGACGACCTTCAAGTTGGGTCTTCTATTATATATTTGCGATTCATAACCAGTTAAATCCAGTCATCTAAGTGTTTTATTTACCAATAGATCATGATCATTAAAAACACCCGTTGCTGGGTAATGAAATAACTAGAAATCTACATGAAGATATAAAAGGCAACCATTCTCATCTTCTACGGACCATCTCCATGCGAAGTTAAATAAAGAAAAAGAAAAAAGTCATGATAAAACACCTCTCTTTGGAAATAAAGACCAAGGCGAATAATCTAATTCTCTGCATCCACACAGACATGAAGCCGAGAGACCGGCAAATCCAGAAACATTCCCCTTTTTACGACTAGGGATGTTGAGAGGAACCAAGGTATGAAGATGATCCCATCGTTGCCAACGTTAGAAAGCTTAAATTCAAGGATATTCCATCCAGTTCTACGAAAAAGAACCTCTAGTAAAAATGTTTTCTTATTCCTCAGATTTCTAAGAAAGTCGTTAGAGTTGGCAAATATGAAAGAAGAAAAGGAGAAAAATGAAAATCGTGGAAGATCTCCGAGCAGGAGCACTACGACTAGAGAGAACGATCAGGCTCCAAAAGCTGGATTGAAGTACCTCTTCTACATCGCCTTGGAGACTGCATCATCATGATTCTCTTAAGCCTCTAGTTTTCTTTCTGAACATAATGATGTACGTATCCCCCCCGCCACTTTTACCCTGCTTCTGGAGTTAAGTTTTCAAAGACAAATATTCTTCCATTGTGTAAGATATTATTGAAATGAGCAAGAGGTTGAATAATAAGTGATGCATATTGTGTTTATACTGGGCATGAGATGAATCGAAAATAACGTGCTAAAGGAGCTTCCAGGCTGATGAGGTTCTTGGAATGAATATTTTTATAACATTTGTCCCCGCTGGATGAGCGGTTTCGCTCATCGCCTTGTAATCTAAGGGCCCCAGGTTTGATCTCCCAGTGAGGTCCTAAGTTCCTACCCCAATTAAAACTATAGGTTCTGTTTTTACAATGTTGACATCATTTCCAACCGACTATCAAGCTACCAGCGGTTCACTTTACCTACGGACTTTTGGATCAGAAACCTCCTGGGCAGACAGAACATTCATTATCAATATAACCTACACCACCTCTCCACGTTTACTCCCTAAAGTTTAAATTAAACATTAAGCTACATTAGACTTTACTTCATATTAACATCAACTATGAAAAGAAATTTACTGAAACAACAAAATTATTTATGAAGCTGTTAAGACTGTGTGACTGTCTTCAAGGGTAAACTGTTCAATTTCTTGGCGATTGAATTTTTATTTATGTCCTTTATCTAAGGGTCGGTCCGGGACAGGGTATTGGGCAGAGCCTAAGTTGAAGGTACCATTCCGGCATCTGTATGGTGTAGGTGAGGGAAAATACTGAAAAAACCTCAGTCAGGATGGTGGGCCGCTGGGACTGAATCCACGACTTCCCGAATGTTAAGCCAACGCTCTTCCACTGGGCCACGGCCGCTAGGTCTATATTATTATGGTTTTAAAGACCGGACATGGGTAAGAAGAAAAAAAAAGTTTCTCAAATCATACCCATTACCTAGATACGACAAAATCATTAGCACAATTCTTCAATTTATATAATTATTGAAATAGACAAAACAGAATGTATAGCGATCGACGTCAAGTACACAAAACTGAAAAATGAAGTTGCTACATGTAAGCTCTGATATTGATATGAAGATATACGTGAAAGAATAAAGTTAAACAAAACACCTTGATGACAGAAATTTAAGAATACAATCTCTGCCTCTCTTTAATTAATCTCAAATGACGCTAATTGAGTTAGCTGCTCACCAATCATGTTACGTGTAGACCGATGACTTTTCAAGACCACTACCTTTAAACAAGCTGCGATTGTCCTAGCAATAAAATCTTACTTTAACGTATGTGTTAATATTATGCGTAAATCTATAGGATGGACTGAAACCGAAAATTGAAGACAAAATATAAAAGGAAGTGTGAAAATTATACATACAAACACAAGATCTAAATGAACCATATCGTAAATAAAATCTACAACAGTTGACAATGAAGTAGAACATTACCATTGGTAAATACTAGAATTACCTTCGATTATACCCTATAATCCTCTTACTAGAAATTTACATCCGACAAGCATTAATAGGATCTGTTAATGATGGTCTTTGTGCCAGTTATCTACGCATATCACAGTTTATAAACTCAATACCGTAGACATATTCTCTCATACCAAAATACATTCTTGAAGCGAAATTCTTTTTTTAAGAAGTAAAACTCAAGAAACATATCAAGCGGATCCACTATTACCATCCAACAGAAAAGCTAGCAGAGCACCCACAATAAGTTACATCACCCCTGTTTTGTAACATTAGGCACTGCTCTACGCAACAGTAAATGTCATATTAACAAAAAGTAAATTTTGAAAAATTAAAACACACTTTTCTTAAACAATTCGTACTAAAAAGTAAAAAAAATAATTTTGTTTATGCATGACTAAAAAGAAAAGCATGGGGCATGCTCTCATATAAGTCACTTTATGAATTCTTCAATTGGCGCGCCCCATGTCTTTCTATTTAGTCACGCATAAACAAAATTACTAGTTTTTTCTTTTTTCTTTTACTTTTCAGTACGACTTGTTTAAGAAAAGTAAGTATTTAAAAAGTATTTTTTTTTTTTAGTTATTACGATGTTCGGATACATTTTCTCAAGCTAATGTTTTGTCACACAAATCCTACAGTGTTCTGCAACCAGTCAAACGCAACATTGTTACAGGCTAGTATTTATTTTAGGGAGAAAAAGTTCTTACTAAAGAAATATGCTTTTAAAATATAGAAATATATGAAAGTAGCAATGGAATATTGTATTGTCACCCGACTTATGTTGGTGTGAAAAATTTCATCATTGTATGACGTCGAAAAATGAGTTAAATTAAGGCTGTAAGATTTGAGGACACGGAAAGCACTGTGAATTAAAGAAAAGTATGTTAAAAGAATTATTGAACAACAAGTCAGATTTAACAAGTAACAACAGCAGAAGGATAAATCAACAGTAACTAACAGAATCAAATGTTATACTTAAAAAGATCACACTAACATATTACATGAGTGTTTTACTAAGTTACTGAATACAAATGCAACAATTGCAACATACGTTTTCGGAAAATTTCAAATATTTATATCAACTGACTTTTCATATTTCACACATTTTATCTGTGGGCGAATGGCTGAACTCAGTGGTTTCAATTTCCGGTGAGGGAGTCGCTATATCGGATCTCTCATGAAGAGGAAAGAAAACTCTGCCTCCAAGTCCACAAACTCTACAATTCGATCAGGACTTTACAGATTTAAGAAAACAAACAGCTTCCTTATTTACCTTGCCTACACCATCCCCATACTAAAACAGTTTTAATGCATATCAGGAATAAATATTAGTGAACTAACTAAGACCGTGTTTAAATTTATTTAAATACTTACATTTTATTTCTTTTCTACAAGTCATTTAAATCTGACCATGCAATAGAGGAATACAAATATAGCGGCACAAGAAGAGATTTAATTTCCAATCGCTTTTTTTTCTTGTATTGGACACCATGTAACTTACTTTACAACAACACACACACAAAACAAAACTTATTAAACATTTTTTCCACAAATCTTTCCTGATTTTTTTTATTTTGTTTTCAAGAATAATTTGAATTTTTGTTGTATTCTGGACGTACTATTGAATCTCTATAACTCGGAACATTTTCCTTGAGAACCTCTACAAGTCAAAGTTACAGTATAAATATAAATACCTCTACAAGTCGAAGTTTCAGACGGATAAACCTTTGTTAAGTAGAAGTTGAGGAAGCTGAATTGTCTGAGACGAGCCTCCTCGCTGTCGACAAGTCACATTTTTTTTTAAAAAAAATAATAATTCGTAAATCATTGTCATATGACACTACCCAAACTATCAGAATAAGTGTGACGGGTTAGTTGCTCCCTTCACTATCAGTGTTGTGTACCAGCTACTGTCCGAAGCGTCGTGATCAGTACGCAGTTAAAATTGCTTTTATGTACTCGCGGTTTACGGAAGAAAGAAGGCTCTTCGCGAGTCCTTTTATTTACATAAACATTGAGCTTTTTCGTCGCGGGAGAAAAAAAAAAGAAGAATAAAATTGGAGGACGGTTGCCCGTGCGTTTTAAACATGCCCAGTAAATTCCTGAGCAACCAGACTATGAAAAGACTGGAAACACTTGACTACTTCGGAAAAAAAAAAACCTGTGTATTATCAATGTTTAATGTAAAACGACTCGCACTGTCTAAAACAGAAATCCATGTCTTCGCGAAAGCAGATTTACGTCAACACATTACCATAAAAACACTCATTTGGTCCCACTGTTTTACAGAACGCACTGTTTACGCTTGTCTTATTACGTGCGTAAGAGCGCGAGAGCATAAAAGGAGTCTAAGTGTTTCATATGATGGCGAAGCGAAAATACAGGACCCTAGTTATAAAATAGAAGCGTCAGTCAGTTCTGGCAGTTCCTCCATCTCTATCTCGAAGTTTCGTATTATGCCTCTCGATAACTCTAACTTCGCTAAGTCGAAATATTCGGTAACTCCAATTTTACCTGTTCCTATTCATATTCGAAATATCGAGGTTCTACTGTATAATCTTTCTGAATGTGAGTTTCGAATGCTTCTTGTGTACTTAATAACCAATTAGTGCAATTTTAAACCCTTATGTCTACACTGTAAAAAGTAGAAACACGAAATGGATGAAAGTTACTCCGCTTTATGGAGAAACAGTCGAAAATTAGCGTTTTCTTGTATTTACTCTTAAATGTGGATATAGTGTAAGCCTTTTAGTGGAAAGATTTGTAACCTTAACTTCATTTTAAAAACATTTTCTTTGTAATAGCTTAACATTAACTGAAAATTGGTAGAAACTAGCCAAAGTGTTTTGTCGGTGAATGTTCAACTTTTTACGCTTAAGATTCGGCCATTTTCTGATCGAAATGTCAGCTAAACTGGCAATTTTGAAATTACGTACTTTAGTGGATGAAGTTTAAGCCTTGGTTCGGCATTCTATAATCCAATAACAGAAGTAACGTTACTTGATTGTCACTGAACGCCACGCCATTTTGAGTGTTTATATTGCTTTCACACTGTGAACAGTAAACGGTTCACTGGAGGATCAAGGACGACAAAAATTGCATTGGCGGAAAGAGAAATTAAGTTGGGTATAACTCTTTACACTGTAGCAAACTTATCTCTCTCTCTCTCTTTTTCCATGAGACATTCCTCGTAGTAAAATCAACATGTTAGTGACTAACCTCTTTTGCAGTAAGATCTTAGCTATAATATATCGCTCGGAAAGCCATAAGCACAAACTGCCTTGCGAGAGCAGCTGATCAGTGTGCTAGTGGGCTCTGGACCGAAATCCGACCACCTCAACTTTTTCAAACTTGTAATTTTAAAGGAACATTAGACTACTTTCTCTTTTTTCTACTTTCAAAGATACTCTGCTTCAATTAATTACGCTGGAAAAGTCATACATCAGGGTTGGAATGTTTAAAACAAAACGTTTTAAACAGAGGCGATTCTTTATACATTTTGTTTAAAACATTTTGAACGTTCGATTTAAACGATGCTTTTAAGACGCGTTTAAAACATGTAAGTTTTATTTTTCTTCTTTGAAAGTATCATATTATTTTTAAGAGTACGAAAGGGTGTGTTTTTTTACCAGTAAAACGTATGCAATTTGTCCCGAGTAAAAGCTAGTATTCCAAAATAATCAGTATTAAGCCGCCGCAAGCCCACAGATCGAGACATAAAATGCTTTGTTTCGATTTATTCTTTATCGATTGGCTGCTAGAAACGGGTATTGCTAATTCGCTATCAATAACGTGAAACAAGATATTCATAGTTCAATTGTTTCTTTTTATTTATTGTGAGAAACTACCAGGAAAACAAAAACTTCATGGGCATGTATTTGCTTCTATAATTACATTGCTCTATCTCTTTTCTTATGTATATGAGGAAAGGGACAGTAGTGAACTGTGTAGATTGATAATGATTTATTATTTGGTGCTTGCAGTTTATGCCGGGTGGTGCAACTCATTAGGTAGTGTTGTTAATAGAAAAGAAAAAAAATGTTTGTTTTTCTAATCTTCTTTTTTTCTTTTCAAGGCAGCAATTTGTAATACTGGTAACGTCTCTTTAAGCAAAAAATAGCATAATATATGGAATTAAGAAATAATAAGTATAATATGTATTATACAATTAAACTCTAGATTACTAATATTTTATTGATTTTTGTAAGATATTCCGGGTTGCCTAGTTCTCAGTGTTGCCAACTTGTTTTACAAAAACATTTTTTTAAATAATAAATCTTCCATGTTGTATCTACCCCAAACTTACGTTAAACATCATTCAACACAACAGAAGAAAGTTTTGTGTGTCCCCGGCCTCAAATACCCCAATTGTCAGTGTTACCAACATATTTCAGAAAATATCTGGTGTAGTAAAAAGTAATCCATTATTTTGCCAATAGATGGTTTCAGTGATCTGTAGCTCGCGTTGTATAAGTCCGATCGGGTTCAACGAGATGGCGTTCAAACGATGAGATTGCGTACTACAAAAACTGTTCAGATAGTTGTGACGAGTTGACTCAGTGTTGTGTGAGCGCGCGTCAAAATGGACACTAGCAAAGAGAAAATACGCTATATTTTACAGTTTTTCTTCGATAAAGGCGAAAACGCAAGCCTGGCGGCTGCAAATGTGAATAGTATTTATGGTCCTGATACTGTAACAGCCAATCACGCGCAATTTTGGTTTCGTCGATTCCGTTCCGCTAATTTTGACGTCAAAGATGTACCACGCACTGGAAGGCCAAGTGTCGAAAATGTAGATAAAATCATGAACATCGTCGCGTCCGACCGTCATGTAAGCACTGTTTCGATTGCCCAAGAGCTAAACATTGCACAAAACCGTGTGGAACCATTTGCATAACGCTGGATACACAAAGAGGCTTGATGTATGGGTGCCACACGAGTTAACGCAAAAAAAACCTCATGGACCGAATTTCCATCTGCGAATCGCAACAAAAGCGACCCATTTCTGAAACGGTTGGTGACTGGTGATGAAAAGTGGATCACTTACGACAACGTCACGTGAAAACGGTCGTGGTCGAAGCGCGGTGCGCCGGCGCAAACGGTGCCCAAGCCAGGAAGGTTTTGCTGTGTGTTTGGTGGGATTGGCAAGGAATTATCTACTATGAGCTGCTCCCCTACGGCCAAACCCTTAACTCGGAACTATACTGTCAACAATTGGACCGTCTGAAGGTAGCAATCGCCCAGAAGCGGCCAGCTTTGGCCAATAGGAGAGGCATTGTGTTCCACCAGGACAACGCCAGGCCACACACATCGATAGTGACTCGCCAGAAGCTCCGGAAGCTTAGTTGGGAGGTTCTTATGCATCCACCTTATAGTCCGGACCTGGCACCGAGTGATTACCATCTGTTCCTGTCCATGGTGAACACGTTTGCTGGTGCAAAATTCGCTTCAAGAGAGGCTTGTGAAAATCGACTGTCTCAATTTTTTGCCAATAGGGACAAGGGCTTCTATGAGAGAGGCATCATGATATTACCTTCCAAATGGCAACACGTTATCGAACAAAACGGCGCATATGGGACCTAAATCGGATCATTCTAACTATGGTAAGTCAAGCCTTCAATGTCATACAAAAATAATGGATTACTTTTTACTACACCAGATATTTTTTTTTTAATTGCTTCCATATCATTGAACGTATTAGGACCAAACTTTGTATTTACGCACTGGGACACGTCAATTAAGTACTTCAAGTCCCACAGTTGACAGTGTTGCCAATCAATTTTAAAAATTAAATATTTACTATTTCCATTCAGTTCGACGTATTCACACCGAGTTTTGAGTGTACATATTCGATACAATCGGAACATAGTACGGTTCTTCCCTATACCCAAGCACCCATGTGTCAGCGTTGCCACCCTATTTTAAAGTTCAATTTTTGAAATTACCCCAATACTGTTACGTGCCGATAGCTATTCCTATACTTTCAAAAATGCGCATGGGGAGCCGTGGGGCGTGACTACATTATGATATGCTTTGAGATAATACTTCTCAGATCCCTACTGCAACATATTCATTAGAAAAAAAAACTATATGTAGTTGCTTGTTTATAAGAGTATTCATTTTTTTTTATGCATTTATACATCTCTTTTGAAATACGCATATAACAAAATATTTTTAGTTACACTGTCTCTATCTGTATATATTTTTATAGTACTATGCGGCGAGCCATCGAGTCCGAAGCATGGTAAAACAATGCCACCGAGCTTTTATAGTGGAACACAATGTACTAGTAAACGCAAACATATATCTCTGCCCTTGAATAGAAGCAGGTTATTTCCCGGGAGTTAAAGATAATTGATTTTTGCGGACAGTAATTATGATAAAAAAATATATATCTTCCTTGAATAATACAGTAATTAGAAATTAACGTATTGTATATACGGGATGAAAGCATATTTCGGTAAGAATTCATAGATTTTCAGTTTAAAATAAAGATTTCTTCGAAGTTGTATTTATCTCTAGGACTTAAATTCCTATAATTCAAAATATACTATACCAAATAACTTCAGTCCATATGTTCTTAGTTCCCTTATGTTTGTCACGGTGAAGATATAGAAAGTATAGCAATGTGGCAATGAATACATAAATGCATGAACGGCGCATGCGCATTGCACAGAGTATACCTTTACCTGTTATATAAAAAATAGCTTGTCATTGAATTTTAATAAATAGCAAATTTCATCAAATTGAGTAAAATAGAACCTACAATTTCTAGTAAATGCTTATGTATAGACCGGAAGCGCGATTGAAACGTTATAGAAACTACTGCAGATGCAGTACCTATCATAACCCCTACCATTTTTTATTATTTTTAAGAAAATGTTTAAAACTTTTTAAACGTATTAAACACTGTTTCTTGCAGTCTATAAAACCACGTTTAAAAAAAACGTTTTAAACATGTCTTTTTAAAAAAAGCGTTCTTTTTCCAACCCTTAGTATAACAATTACATTACTTTTTCGAGGTAGTAATGGGAAACCGTCCAGGGAGTATCTTATTTGAAGAATAAGTTATTTTTTTAACATCTTCAGTGCTATGTTTTAAATAATATAAGCTATTCAAATAAACAAAAAATGGTAGTTAATGTTAAGAAATGTAAAATGTTAATGTAAAAATGTTAAGAATATAATTAAAATAAATGAAACAATAAATATAATTTAAACTCATTAAACTGTATTTTCGTTACTAAAGTAGGACCACCTGCTATAAAATCATGGATTCCTTGTCCCCCTAATATTTCACTTCACCCCTGATCAATAATTTTATCATACTCCCCCCTCCCCACACACACATAAAGCGGAAATCCGATACAATAATTAGTAGATAAATAAGGTAAAAACCACATAGAACCCATTATAGTTATAAAAAAAGACCCTATTTGAAGATATTTGACTTTACCTCTTCCGAGAATCCCCTAACAACATCCCAATTCAAGCGCCTACACAGCTAATAATTAACGCTCCAATTTTAATAGGCAACGGCAATACAACTGTAGATGGACAAGGACATAATAACCAACCTATAACTCTCCCACCAAGGAAGGCCTAATATTGCTCGAATTATAACCCAATTACCGTTATCCCCAACCCCGTGACAGCTTATTCTTCTTCTTCTTCTATATATATGCATTTTGAAACTTTACAGAAAGTAAAACGTTCAACCGAAACTGACTGTATGTAGGTTAATCCAAAAAATGGATGCAGCTCAGCTGCCTACATTTTTTGGATGAACGTCTTGTATTTTTAGAGTGTACAATTCCTTCAGCTCCGGATCAAACTTCAATATTTAGAAAGGAAAGTCCAGGATTGCTGCGTACTTCATAGCTGTTGGGCCACAGTGGCCAAAGTGCTCACCTCTGGTGGTTGGGATCGTTGATTCGATCCCAGTTCATGCCTGTGGGCTTTGTAGTGGACAAACACTGTGTGCCAAACAGAAACGATTTGGGTTAGATCCCAGCCCCCGCAAGCTTCTTTTTTCACTTGTCCTAGGAAAACCGCTAATTGATACACCTGTAGCTCAGTTGGTAGAGGTTCTGAATGTGATACCAGCGATTTCGACTATCTTGACCGAGGGTTTTCATGTCACACTAGGACAATTCCGGGATTGTACTTTCAATTTAGGTCCCGGCCCACTCCTTCAGCAACCTGATACCGGCCCGAGTCATAGATGCCTAAAGAGATAAAATCAAAATTCAAATTGTGCAAGAAGTAATCGGCAGTAGAATAAAAAAAACTGTTTACAGTGAAAATACTGGTATCGCCATCGCCAATGATATCAGTGTTACCATGGTAGTAGCAGTTAAGATTGTTTTATACAGTGACTTCACTGTTACCGGAGTGATTTTGCCTTTACGGTAACGCTAGTATCACTAGCGCCTTTGCTACCAGTGTTTTCACTATAGAAGTACCGACATCTTTCACAGTACGGAAGTGATCAAAATTAACTTATCTGAAATGTAAAAAAAAAATGTATGCAAAATGTAAATATAGTGCAATGACTACACAGTGTAGGTGAGATGACCTACTTAACTTTTCAATATATGGAATAATACTGAAGATTTTTTTAAAAAAAATACTATTTTACATTACAATTTTATCGCATTACTCAGAACACTGAAGGTATTTAACCAACTAAGATAACGACTTTTATTTAGCGAGTTAAAATACGTAATGATGTTTTAAAAAGTTTCTTCTCGACTGACAGTCATTGCAATCGACCTCATAAAGCAATGACACATACAATATTTTTTTTAAAAAAAATCACACACACACACACACACAAAAGGAAATATATTCTGAGAAGGAAATCCTGATTTCTAAACTAAATTCACACAGAAAAGCTTTCAACGAAAATTAAAATGCATCTCACATCACTGCGGCTATCGCTACCGCACCTGAACAAGCCATCACTCTTCTCATTCTCAAAGGCACAGGAAATTAAATTTCTTGTTTACTACGGCACAGCTTCCGGTAAACGAGGAAAAAAAGGAAGACAGAAATTATGAATGAGAAATAGTACAATAGCAGCATTATAAAACACTGAGTGAATAACAACACAAAAGCAAAAGCAATGAAATAATTGTGATTTAAAAAAAAAAATCATTCCATTTTAGTTATTTAACGAAAGAAATGACTTAAAAAAAAAACGTTTAAGCCATTTACTAAACTGAAAATTAATGGTTACAGAACTCCTACTAAGACAATGGATCGATCCAATTCTCATCTCAATGCTTCAACTTGAGGTCATAGAAAGGAAAACACTAAAGATGAAGATGGTAAACCTTTGTCAATGTTCGAGGTTTTTCCACCCTCGATTTTGCACAGAAATCAAGACTATGAGCTAATAATAATTTCATGAACTTGTAACTACCAAAAACATAACCACATTCTTTGTGTTTATGGACTCACTACGTCACTAGATACCGATATACGATACTTTATTTTATTTTTATTTTTTTTAACTAACGAGTTAAAGAAACTCCTCAAAAGTATCTAGATACCTCATCGCTACTTGACTTTGACGGACGTAAACAGGGTTGCCAAATTTTTAGAATGTCAATACAGTTAACTCAAGGAAATTACATCATTCTGATCATCCTCGCAACACCAAAACACAAGAAAATAAATAAAGAAAAAATAAACTTAAGGTTACCGTTAGAAAAACACAATCGAATTTTAAGTACATAAATTATGATAATTCACAAATTGCTACGCATTTAAATTTGTATATATTATTGATTTTATTTCTGCTTTTTTTTTCTTCTTCTTTAAATTAACACCCGTAATATTTTACTTCACTTTTAGCATCCCAGTAATGCTGCATCTTCCTTAATCAAGCTATCAGATTCCTCGCAACTATGAACAAATTTATGTAAAACTGGAATTTCTGATTATCATAATTGCTGAACGTGTATTCCCATTATTTCTCCATTTGTTTCTAAGAACAGATAAAACTCTCAACAAATGCGTTTGAAGCTCCTTTAAGGAACCTTGATTAAAATGGGACAGTATTTCTCATCCCAAAATACGGGAAATGCCGTATATGGGACACCTGGCAATCCTAACGTAAACATTGATACAAAAGAACTGTACGAGGGTGAATCCAAAAGAAACCCGAATCGTGGGCGGATCCGTTGTAGTACATGCTTCTGCCGCTAGATGCCTCTTGCTGGGACCCCTCTGCATCAGTCAGACTGTCTACCGACCAGCGTTGTCGAATGAAGTCGTGGTGCCACGTAGTAATATTTTGTGTTAAGTACATCTCGCAAGTTCTACGACTTTTGTGATGACTGAAAAGTGGACACAACGCGTGAGGCTACGAAATTATTTTTTCTGTTAGGGAAACAGCTGTAAGACTTGAAACGGCTTTGAAGGAACTGCTCTGGGAAAAACAAAACTTTGTGAGTGATTTTCTCGCTTCAACACCGACCTCGAAGACTTGAAGATCAACCTCGTTCAGGGCGACCCTCGACCTCCCGAACGGACGAGAACCTCGCCAAAATTCGTGGACTGATTATGGAATACCGTCGCAGAACCACTGACGAACCTATTGATTTGTTTGGTGCGCCTTGGAGTTCCTTTTGGTGAGGCACGAAATTTGCTGCAACTTTTTTCATTTGCAATTCCTTGCTCAAAGTCAGCTGACAGGAACTCCAAGGCGCAAACATATCAACAAAATCACCAGTGGTTCTGCGACGGTCTTCAATAATCAGTCCACGAATTCTGGCCATCTTTTAGTCAGTTCGGGAGGTCGAAGGTGGCCCTGAGCGAGGTTGGTCTTCAAATGACCTTGAAGCGGGAAAACCACTCGTAAAGTTTTGTTTATCCCAGAGCAGCTTTCTAGTAAGCCTTTTCAAGCATTACAGCTGTTTTCCCAACCAGAAAATAGAATTTCAGACCCATGCGTTGTTTTCACTTTTCAGTCATCACAAAAATCGCAGAACAAGCAAAAGGCGCTTAACAAATAATAATAATGTGGCACTACAACTTTGGTCGGTACTCGATAGACTGGAGCACAAGGGTTCCAGCAAGAGGTATCTAGCGCCATAATCATGTACTACAACGGATCCTCATACCAGAGAACGATTCCGGTTTCTTATGGGTCCACCCTCGTATATAAAACTTATATAAACAAATAAACACTTGAAATCATTAATAATACACAGTAGTTCAATTAGATATCAAAGATAGCTGAAACACAAAGGTATACGTTGTGGAATACTGCAATTTTGTTTATTTCGAAGACAGTGAATGTTTACAGGTTCTTTAAATTGAACTTCAGTAATTAAGTTTTCAAACATTTCATCAACATCTCTTGCTACAATGAACACAAGTAAACATTTTTTCCACTGCTGGACTCGACGCAATAGTAGTATTGTACTTCATTATGTTCATCACAGCAATATGTTCTAGATGTTGAACACTTTTCCCAGTCATCCCGAAACATTGGGCTAAATACTCCACGTGAAACATTTGCAACAAAATCGAAAAATCCATCTTTTCCCTTTGGACGTCTTCCTGCTTTTGGAAAATGTAGCGTCTTTACTATCGATGTTTCCAGCACATATCGCAAAATTAACGGCTGTTTGGACGTGTTTTTCTCTTGGACTCTTCCCTCAACAACTGGACTGACTTGCTCAGGACGTATCGTACAATGCCCATGACTTCCAGCGCCCCCGCCCTTCCCCACTTTCGTCCTTTTCCCCTTCCGACCCTCACATTAGGCCATATGACTGTCTTCTAGCCATTAACAATAATAACTAGATAATAGTCTAACTATTTAACTTTGGTAATGTGGTTATTTACAAAATAGGTTTCAATGATATTATAACAAAATAATTTCATTAAATACAATGAGCAATTTTAATTAAATTACTGTAGGCTACTTGTTGAAAATATGTTAATTACACTGAAGAAGAAGGTAATAAAACTATTTTTCATATTTATTGTTTACAATATTGTTATTACATTTCGTTCGCGGCTTTTATGCAGCTTTAAGAAGAATCCTAGCTTCAGCCATTTTTAGATTCTACTTTTTCTAACATCACAAATGACACGTTGTAGTTTGGTGATAGATTTACAATTTTAATAATCGCAAACTCTAAAATTTCCTAAAAACCTTTATAAAGGCAAAAAATCTAAAAATTAACAATTCCAATCACAATACAAAGCACTAAAATTTCCTACATACATGTATAAAGTATTCTAGAGGGGGGGGGGGATATCAATTGCAATACAAAACTTTGAAGTTTTCTAGATATATTTATATTTTTAAAAAAATCTAAAAATTAACAATTACAATACAAAACAGAAAAATTTTCTAAATACATTTATGAAGTTTAAAAAATCTAAAAAATACAATTACATTACAAAACACAAAGCACACAAGACACTTATATCATATAAGGACATACACAAACACTTTAAACTAAATTAAAGAATGATAAAGTCATCATATTTTCTCCTCGCTATTTAGCATTTATTGATTCATCCTCTTTTCCACTTCTCTTTACGTAGCAAAAAAGAAACGTAGATGTACAGAACTGAACCTTGCTATTTACTGGTATCTGTTAATCAGTATATCGGTCCACCTGCCAATACGTTGCCCGTAAGAACTACCAAGTTCACAGTTTAAAAGATCTCTAGGAATGGACAAAAGCGACACTACAAACTCATTAGCTACGTAGAATACGTGGGCAGCTCTTTGAATTTTAAACACCATCTCCGGGAATATTCATCTCCTGAAGAAATAAAGTCAAGTTAGGGAGAAAATGTTTCTTCTGCCGTAAAAGACACGTTAAGATATTTTTAAAATTTATAAGGTCTTTAAATCCATCTTTGGATCAGACCAGGACAGGATATGGGAGGGTAACAGCCGGTATCTTAGTTAAGGTACCATTCTAACTTTTGTGTGGTGAAACTGAAGGAAACTAAGGGAAATATCAGTCAGGACGATTGGCAGCAGGATTCGAACGAACGGTACCTACCCATTGCGGACCCGAAAAGACACTTTAGTTTTCCTCATATACAAAAATTAGCGTAAATTATGCCTTCATGCGTACTTAACACGAAGTATCTCTTGTCCATTAACAAAGATATAAATGACATCGACGCCCTATATATGACATAGACTAAAAAAATTAAAAAGTTTTTAAAGATATGCTTTTCTTACACAATTCCTACTAAAAAGTAACAAATAATTTTGTTTATGCTTGACTAAAAAGAAAAAGCATGGGGCCCTCTCTCATATACAGTCACTTTCTCAATTCTTCAATTGGTGCACCCCATGCTTTTCTTTTTAAAAGTCAAGCATAAACAAAATTACTTTTTTACTTTATAGTATGAACTGTTTAAGAAAAGTATATCTTTAAAATGTTATTTACTATTTTTTTTTACCCAAATCCTAAAGTGCAATCAGTCAAACGCCAAATCGTTGCAGCCTAGAATTTATGCGTAATATTAAAAAATAATTAAATATGCTTTTAAATTTTATAAATATATAGAAATATATGAAAGTAACAATGGAATATTGTGTTGTCACCGGACTTACGTCTCTGTACAAAATGTCATCATTGTATGACGTCGGGAAATGAGTTAACATGCAAAAATCCGGCCGTGCAACCGGCTTGAGCCGTAGATGCCTAAAAGCCATACATAAAATTCAAATTTAAGTCATTTTTTTAAAAAAAAAAACATTTTTCTAATATATTTTCACTTCCGATCAGTATCTGAACACTTTTTGTACGCTTTCTTCATTGAAGTTAGAGTATATCAATGACTGTTTTGGCAGCCTAGAAAGCAAGTAACGAGTGTTTGTTGGCAAGATAAGGAATAGAATCCACGTCCCCATGGCAACAGTCGGCTGCTCTCGGTGTCGCATTGAGTAAAAACTCTAATACAAATCGATGGTTTGGTATTTCAAGGTGGCATTACATGAAGCTTTAAGCATATCTGAAGCGAAAAAAGGTTATGTGAAATACCTACAGAACCCTTCTTCAAAACATTGCTTGTCCTGAACCTCCTGACTCAGGATTAGAAAACACAATCTCCTTACTGTTAAGTAAAGCTCTGTTTTTACAAAACTAGCCATAAAAAGTTCAAAAATTCAGTATTCTTTGCTTTAGCAGTAACATAATGCAGTCTTTTGTTGGTTTTTATACTATGGGATTTTTTGTTTTTTTATTATTAAAAGAGATGCTTTCTCTTACCAAAGCGTTACTCTTTGGAGGCTTTTGCTCTCCAACCATTTTTATAATGAGTCACTGAATAGCAAACATGAATAAACCAGCTTCAAAAGCCAAAGCTTCAATGTTTTGGGGTTCTAAAGGTCTGCACGTACTGCAGAAATTCAAAGAAACGACTCACTGGAAAATGGAACACTGAATAGCACTAGATAATAAGAACATATGAAAGAGTTTAATCCTGCAAACTGTAGTTACAAGAATTACTTTCAAGTATGGGAATCACAAAAGTATGAATTGGAAAGGAAAATAAAGAAAATATTAGAGCTGTTTTCGCAAGTTATTTCATTTACTCACAGCAATGGTAAAGCTCATAGTCTACTGAAACTTCATAAGGTAATTCGTATATGGAAAGCCCGCCGAGATAATTCTGTTGTCTAAGGCGTTAGGCCAGCGTCTCCAATGTCGCAAATTCGGATCCCGACTGGGTCATGGATGTATGTGGATTTTGACAAGCATTGCACTTACATAATCGTGACAGACCGAAGCCAAAGTTACTAAAATAGCCCATACAAATTAAAGTTTACCAACATTTTCGTACTTGGAAAATAGAACCGCCTGAGCCAAAGTTGTCTGTAGGTCTTAAGAATTAAATTCAAAAATGGAAAATAGAAGTCGTCTACAATTTACCAGAGAATGAATTACTAATCATTTAAGTGTTACTGAAAGTTTTCACAGCGGTACAGATAAACCACCTAATAAGTATGTGTCTGAAGTATATTTTGCATTTATAACAAGAACATTTGGCTCAAATATATATATTTTAAAAAATAATACTTACAAATCTTCTCTGAAAATATTAGTTTTGTGCACAAAATGTGTAAAAAAAAAGTGCTGGAGGTTGAACAAGTCTTTCTGAAGATGAATTCTGTAAAATTCTTGTGACCTCTTTTGGTCACGAATACTTTGCGCAACATGGGCTTCATATTGCTTATTCTTCCATGGAACTTCTTGAATCTACAGCAAAAATGGTGATGACTGTACTGCAGCTTCATGGTTTAGTTAAACGTCTGTGAGCTTTATTTGTATATGGGCCAGTCTAGTAACTTTAGACTTCGGCCCGTCACGGCTCACCCTTTAGCCACACCCATGCCCCTGCCAGGACTCGAACCCGGGACCTTCGAGTCGTTGGTCTACCGCCGTAGACGGTACGGCTACCCGGTCGGCATGGTTTAGTTAAGGCATGAGGCTATCAAAGACCTATCAAACTCCCACCTTTCATTTCTTTCACATGCAACCTAACGCGCACAGAAGTGATCTAGTGTTGACACTTTGTGTCCATGAAGTGCTACACTGAAATTTAAAGTGCAAGTCCTGATTGTCAGTTATTCATTACACGGAAAATAGTGAAACGTAAGAGAATTGATTTTTCACTCTTCCCAGGGTTGCCAGGTGTAGTCAAATTGGCATTCTTTCTGGACATTTTCAACTTTGTTCTTTTTTGTTGACCAGTTCAATATACTGGTTTTGTATAGAAATATACAATTTGTTACAAATAAATCCGACTCCGGCAACATTATCTACAACCGTGTCTTAATAATGAATTTTTGTTAATGTCTTTTAGAAAAAATCCAAAATATGAGACTATATTTCAGCGTAAAATAGTGTGTCTGTGTATGTTTTAGTTTAATAGTTACGTAGTATGGAATAGTGGATTGTGTAATTTTTGGAGGACTTGGTACACAACCATCATCTCACATTCTTCAACTGCAATTCTGCGATTATCATCTACAATCAATTTTGGAATATTATGATAACTGATGCAACATTTTATCTAGTTTGCTGCAACGGTATCCAACGAACACATCAGTTTAGAAGTAAACATTTACGTGTCATAGTTAACGCAATACATCACCCATGTGCCTCTTCAAATGTGCCATTGTCTTGCTTAATTTCATGGCGACTGCTTGACAAAATTTAATTTCTTTAACATGATTATATAATGTCAAATTTGTTTTGAAAGGAAATCGCACGCAGATTCATTATGAGCTCCAAGGTTTCCGAAAGTAAGGTAAATATCCTAATGAAAATTCGCGTCGTATCAGACTTCATCATAGTCAGCTGGATACATTGCAGTGTAGGTATCGTACCACCACTGAAGAACAGAATTTGTGATTCGACGTCGATAGAAGTCAAAGTTACGCCGAATTACTTTCCACATTGGAGTTAAATTAGACTTCAGTAAATTTCTAATTTCCTTGAGTTCATTCACTTCCTGATGAGAATACGTATGCGTGTAGAATTACTTTAAAAATAATTTTAGTTAAAACGGCCTTCCCTCACTGAACCAGACGAATTTTGAGACACCCTGTATTTTTTGACGTCGAAATCTATTTTTAAGTGTAATTCAGCTAAGAATGTGATACTGGGATCTGTAACTGAAATCCAATACGAAAATGTGATTTTCAATATAAAACCGATAAAACAAACAAAGTAAAAAGCTAGAAGATATGACGCAAGACGAAAGCCGGTTCAGAAAGCTGTTGCTAGATCGATCATTCATCTTTCAGCAGAGACAAACCTCCGTCCTAGATGTCAGAATACAATTCACGAATGGGGTTACGGGGCTATACAATATTTCAACAAGGCAAAAAAGGGCCTTTTTAGTTGGTTTCGTTTTTCTCTTGTGATCAAACCAACCACGATTTTTCTTATTTATCTGCCGAACAAACATGGCGAATATGTATTAGAGAATATATGGATGACGTTAGATATTTCAAACAATTCTGGATTAAACAAAATGCTGAATCACTATCTCTTTTCTTCCATTGTAATACCTTTCATGAAAACTGAATACATCTGTCACAGAAATATATTCCTTAGTTCATTACAGGAAACTAGAACGATATCAACTGAAAACTCAATAAATCCGCCACTGCTTACGGTTCTGGCCAGGCAAAGTCTAGATCCTTATTTAACTACGCCGTTAAAAAAAGATGCACTTCTTGTACACTTTAAACGAGCCTACACTGTTCACCTCGGATCACTATTTGTGAACAGTTTGTACTAGGGGAGGGAAGAACCGGGGAACGGATTCACAAAAGTTCACAAACTCCCCTAAGTTTATTATGTATATGCGAATTCACAAAAGTCACATAAATCAAACTTACGCCAAACTTAAGAGAAACAGTATTAAGTGGGACTTACAACAACAATTTTGGGGAACATTTACAACAATAACTATAAGTGGCGTCACTTTAATCTTCAGCCAATCAAAGATTGAGAAAAAACATGTTTTCCACGTAAACAAACACTGACGTTCACATTACATATTAAGACAGCACACGTTACTCATTTGAGTCATACTGAGCCGCTGTAGCTTACTGGTATGCCGCTGGCATAGCAATCGGGAGATCCTGGGTTCGATCCCAGCGGCCGACCATCCTGACTGAGGAGTTCCAGGAATTTTTCCTGTCACACCAGGCAAATGCCGGGATGGCACCTTCAACGTAAGCCCTGGCCGACACCTTCCCGAATGCTTTCCCCCTCCCCTATCCCGGCCTGAGCCTTAGATGCCTAAGGGCCATAAATAATATTCCAATTCAAAGTTCATTTGACCCTACTGTTATTCAAATATCTTTTTGACGTCTAAACTTACTGATATGTTTTGTGCCTATGTATATATAAACAATGTCATCAGGTAAAGCTATGTATAAATTTTCTTTTTCTTGTTTTCTGCTTTCAAACTTCCGAACCACAATGCGTTATAGTCAGTTACGGATGAGTTATATACCTTTAAATTTAAGGCAACTCCTACGATCTAAAGAGGTGAATACACATCAATCCTTAAAAACGGAACTTACGGGTGACCTTACGATGGCTTTCGGTGAGTGATCGTTCGTCAATTTTTGTGAATTAAGATCCTAGTCGTCTTTGCCGTAAGAAAGAACACAAGGCAACTTTCGAACGCAAGATAGTTTTGAGTCCGGTTCCGATTTATCATTAACTAAAAAAAAAAAAAATGAAACCAGTTATATTTTAAAATATATACATGTTTAACACTTATGTATTTAAGTAGCAACACTATTACTTCATTGCATTTTCTAATTTCACATTGTTCTATCACACAACTATTTTGCTGCAGTGCGTCAAGATCTTGAAATTTTTGTTTAGGATGCTATATATGTTAATTTTCTATTCTAAAATATTAGTGGAAAATTTTATCAAAAAAATACTTTCGTGACAATACACTTCTTCGTTCAAAAAAAAAATTAAGGGGCAAGTGCCCAGCATAATTATTAATGAATTCAACAGCTGAAATGAAATCAGTTTCATAACCGCCTTCCATTTTCCGTTCTGCTGTTGAGATTTTCCACATTTTAAAGCGAACCTTCTTCAGAAGGTACGGGGGATTGGGAGAAATGAGCATCAAAGTTCACAAAAATTGAAACATTATTCATCTATTTCGTTTGAAAGAGACATCAGTGTGAACAAACGTACACGCGAAACATGTACGAAAACGCAATTTTTTTTTCTCTCTCCAAAAACATTCCTAGTCTCTCAAAACGGAACAAACAACCCTTGGAAAGAATCCACTCACTTTTCTTGCCTTCTCTAGAACTAGCAGATCAATACGATATTTGCAGCTGGCAATGGATTTTAGACATTCAGCGCGCCAACTACCAAGATAATTAAAGCTTTTTATTATCTGGCCTCCCAATTCCCTCCCAAACGAATTTTTCTTGCTTAAAATTCTCCAGAGAGCGAAGACCAGCGAGCTATACGAAAGAAATTGACTTTATGATCATCCGATCGTGAAACATTTAATGGGAAAGGAATTAGCACAGTTCGATGGAGAAAGAAAGACAAAAGGCATAGAAGACGAAGGCATGATTCTACTTTTACTTTGGAAGTAAAGATCACGACGCGTTTAACAACGTTCCCAATGTTTCTCTCTGATATTTCTATTGCATCATGTTACAACATCCTTCGTTCAAGAATAGAAAACGTACTCTGACGTAGAATTCGATGACGAACCCCAACAATTAAAAAATTAACCTGTATATATAACATAATTAAACATGGGATTCCAAAGCTCAATTGCCTGAACTATCTCAGGAAGTGATTTTTCTACGCTCCCTGCCCAGCAAAAACAATCAACATCCCCTGATAATTTTAATCAGCACCCACCTAACACCCCCTGGAGATAATTCTATAATCCCATTCGACTGAAGTCTGAACATGCTCCAGGAAGAAACTCCCCCTCAATGCAAATCCCTGATCTCAGGGTTACTAGCTTCAATGCAGACTTAGTTTTACAAGAAATGACATAATCTTCTTTAAGGTTACCTAAATTTAAATTTTAACTACTTTTTTTTTAATCAAAAGTTTCGCCGAATATGTTTAACTATGTATGTAAATTAGGTTGAACTTCCTTATAAACGTGGATGAACATTCTTTAACTTTAAATTATGAACTGAAAAGAAGTTTCACAAATTTCAGTTTAGTTGTTCAGCCTTTTTAATTATTAATATTATAATTAGAGGAACGCTACATTTCAACAGGTATTTCCACTTATTTTCTACTTTGACGTTCACGTATTCCCTCTCTTCCTGCACAGAAGACAATTTTAATAAGAAGACAGTAGATTCAAATGCTAAATCGGAGATAAAAAACACACACACACACACACATTTTATGTATTTGTGATTCGTCGAGAGGCAGATGTTCAGAATGAAAATTTGCTTCATCTTGCTCAGGATAGAATCCAATACCGAACGACTGTTACTGTGACGATGAACTTGAGTTCCATAAGCCAGAATTAGTTACTCCCCTTTAACATAAGAAACAATAGTTATATACACAATGGAAGTTGCAAGATAAGGAAATATGCCATTTTTCTGTCACATTTTGGTAACTTTACGGCATAAATCACGCATATACTCTTACAGTTTTCAGCTCACAGAAATCTGCCCCTTACAATGATTATGCTTATCTAGATTTAACAAATGACATGCGATGAAGACTAAAATGCTTTATTTAGATCACTAACAAGGGAACATTCCCACCCCTCATATCGAAACCACTCCTGAAAGTTTGCACATGGAACGATAGTAAGGAGAAAACAGCACATG